>OZ005650.1:159103093-159365593 GCA_963930645.1 Salticus scenicus
TAACACGTTATAGCTTTATTTTTACAATTAGTGCATTAATCATCTTTTTTTTTTTTTAAATATATATATATATATATAAATCTGTTTCTGTGTTCATCCATCGTTAATACATTGAAAACATAAAGGATAAGAATCGCGTAATATTAAATAGGTTAATACATTACGTTTCCATAAATGACTTAACACTTTCGATTTCAGAACTTTTGTTAAATGTCCAAATAAGTGTTTTATGAAGTATCTTGAAACTTCAGACGTGTGAAGAACATGTATCACCTCATATGTTTCAACTAAAGTTTAGCTTCTAAATAAAAGTGTGCCAGTTAAAAATTAAACAATGTTTGGGGTCAACTTGTAAAATGTAATGCGTTATTGCTGTAGCATGTGATTATGAGGTATGTTCCAATTATCTGTATATATTTTTTTTTTGAAGCGAATACATGTAACCATGGAAATATAGCGATTTCTTTGAAAAATTGCACACACACACACACAAAAAAAAAAATGCCCATTTTTTAATTATAATACGCAGAGTATTAAACCCAATGTAAAGCTATTTTTCGGAAACTTGACATACGCTACATTAGACACTGTATACTGCAAACAAAAGGAAAAAATATTAAATGTCTAATAAAATATGAACAATTTTACTAAATAAATTTTAATTACGCATGTGGAATCAATAAAAATTTTCATTTGAATAATTTATTAGTCAAAAGAAATGCGCTACTTACAGGAAAACCAAAACCAAACACCATGTAAATTCAAAAAATTGTCAATTAGAGAAAGAACTGATATTCAATTCTCTCTCTCAAAGAAAAGAAAAAGAGAAAAAAAAAAGAAAGAAAACAAAAAAGAAAGGCTGAACTGTAAAAAGTTTTACTCAAATTTTTGATTCAATTCATGGTAATACAGCGTTCGTTAATTGTAAATAAATATTGATAAAACCCCTAAGATCTTTTTTAATTTTTATTGTTTAAGAGACAGAGGAATTGAAATTAAATTCATTTTTTTTTTTTTTTTTTTTTTTTTTTTTTAGATGCTATTTGTTTAAGGTTTTCATATAAGTAATCCAATATATTATTTGATTAACAAATTATTCAAATGATACTTCTTTAATGATTACGCGTGCATTTCTAAAATTTCTTTAGTAAAAATGTTCATATTTCATTAATCATTTAATATTTTTTTCATTTTCATTATATTATGGAGTGCCTAATATAGCATTTCAAATTTCTTAAAAATGGCTTTGCATTGAATTCAGTACCCTACGTGTTTTAATTTAAGAAGTGGCTTTTTTTTTCTTTTTTTTTTCTTTTTTCAAAGAAATTGTTATATCTCCATCAATATATCTGGTAGTTTCATAACAATTCCAACAAATAATTAAAAGAAGCCTTATAATCACTTGCTACAGTCAGAAGACAAGCATTACTTTTTACAGTGTGATCCCAAACATTTTTATTATTGTTTACTTGTTTTACTGGCCCTCCTTTCGTTTCTGGGGCAAAATTTTCCCTGAAATACACGAGTACATGAATACATGTTCCTTGCACTTTTGACGTTTCAAGATGATTCGTTCCGTTTTTTTTGAGGGAGTTGACAAAACGTCTGCTATCGAAATTACCTGGTGATTTCTGGAAAGGTATCTAGAAGACCAACTAGAAATCCGTGATCCAACTAGAAGACCGTGGCTAGTTGGCCAGCTTTTTCTTCTTAAATTTCTTTTTAAATTACGACTCATCGTTTTACATTTATTTTTACGTTAACTGTATCAGTGGAAAAAGTCACTATAATAAAACTTGAAAACATTAACTATGAGTCATATTAGTTCCAAACTGACACTAAAGCGCTTGGGCCAACCTGCCCCATATCGGGGTAAGTTAGCCTCTTTAATGTTCTAGATTTACAGGGTGACACAAAAATATCCATTTATATTAAGAGCTATTAATAACAAATTGCTAGAATTGTACTTTCGTTTGCATTAAGCGTTTTTAACACTTTCTAACATTTTTAAGTATGAATATGATTTCAGTTTGTGTATCTGTCCATCTGTCTGTCTGTCTGCCCGCGCTCTAACTCCTGTAAATATTTATGGAATTTCTCGAAACTGATATATTTTATTGAAGTTCGCTATCGGATGTTCCATATTGAAAATGGAGTGAATATCGCTTCTGATTTGTGTACAGGGACACCCAAAAGCATTCGAAAGCATTGTGTTCTATGAGTGTTATTTTTATAAATATTTTCCCTACAGAATGTTCCCCATTTAAAATGACATTAATAGGTCCTGTAGAAATAGTTTGTTTACAGGGACAACAACAACAACAAAAATGCCACTGCATTACGTTTTAGGACAGAATTTTTTGAAAGTCATATTTAAAAATCTTTCTGCTGTAATAATCATAAAAATATTCAAATGTATTGTTAATATTCTAAAATAATACTTTGTATAGAATATGATATCATTAACTCTCTGATTTACAGGGCTACACTAAAATATTCAGAGAGATCAAAGCTGCAATTATAATCTAATGGCGGCATTTTCTTTTGCGTTAAGCCTTTTTAACTCTTTCCAAAATGCATAAGAGTAATTTTAAAATCAATTAGTCTATCTGTATATTTTTCAGTCCTTCTGTCTGTTGTGCGATAACGTAGGCAAAGAATATTAAAAGTTAGTCGATACAACAATTACGAACAGTTGAAAAGTGTTACTAATCAATGCGTACTGCATGATTTTTCTTTCTTGTTTTCTTATTTTGTCGTAATTAGATATTGAAGAATTTTTTTCTGCAAATACGTGGTATGAAATAAAGGCAGGTCTAAAAATACTCCAGGGTAAAATTTAAAAATTCGTAATTCTGTAAAATAAAAACGAAACAGTGTATTATGTGGCAACAGAACATGAAGAAGAACGATGGAGCGAACCCATATACATCTTTATTATTATTATTATTATTATTATTATTATTATTATTTTAATTGCATGGCATTTTAACAAATGAATACAATATTGCATTGGTCTTCTTATAATTTTCTCATATAGAACGTTAAATATGACACTTATCACTATTTGCCACGAAATAAAATATAAAATATTAAACATAAAAAACGTTAAGTATTTAACTATTAAGGGAGACCCGTGTACCTAGGGCCATCATATACCTAGGGCCACACCACTTTATTTGAATAATATTTAATTTTAAGTTTTAATACTCAGTTGGGCGAGTAACAAGACCAACTGCTACTTTTACAACTACGTTGGAACTTTTGAGGATAGAGTTTTGAGAAGTTACATGTAGAAAACGAATTTACATGGTTTGAAGTAAATTTTGCAGCTCATCTCTTTTGCTATTTTACAAAAGCACACCAAATATTTTTTCTTTCATTTCTAGTGTATAATTTTGCTTGTTATATTGAGTAATAAATGAGATATTTAATTAGTCCTCTCTGCTTGTGGATTTTTTAGTGGAAGGCATTTTGAATGAAGTTACCAAAACTTGTACCTAGGGCCACATCGCTGCCTTGTACCTAGGGCCAGTGTGTTTGGACCTTTTAACACTTTCGCGACCGCATGTTTTTGTCTTTTTGACAGTAAAGTCCACCTGTGGGCTTTTTTCTCATAAGTTACAGATTTTCAAAACAAAATTTTCCATATTCACATTTATATTACAAATGGATATGCATTATATAATCATACTCTCTCTCTAATCAAAGTATTTACATCCATAGTATACTGATTGTACAAATATGAACATTGTGTATATTTTTTAGAAACAGATAACATACAAATTGCAAAAGAAACGCCCACTGGAGGAATTTCATATTTTCAAATGACGTGAATCTACGTCAGCGGTCGAGAAAATGTTCAGAAACACAGTACAGCCTATAGTAATTGGATGCTGGCAAACCCTGGTAAACCAATCACTATATATGACGTTGCTGAAAGTGTTGGCAAGTCCTATACATCGGCCTTTACTCCTGTAAACATTCTCTCAGGCTTTCGTGTATCCGGCATATAGCAAATAAATCAAAACACATTCACTGATGATGAATATTTAAGTTCAAATGTTACTGAAAGACAAGACCCTCTCCATAAATAATAATAATAATAATAATAATCCAGGAAGAAAGTAAACCAACAATGATAGAATTGGACGTCACTGTTTCGTGTCCTGTTGAAATTTCGAAACCTTCAACATCTAACATCTTTTCGTGTGTTATGCTTTAACAGGTATGAACCTAAGCAAAACCTTTACCTAAAGCAAAACCTCCCACATCAAAGAAAAGAGGTGACCAAAAGCCAGAAAGATCGCGAAATTCAAGAGAAACTCCAGAAAAAAAAAAAAAAAAAAAAGAGTGAAAAATTTCGTGTTTTAAATTAAGGCAACATCATCATAATTATTATATGATAAATAAATATATTACTTGATATTGTTTCTTTTATAAAATACATGCTTATTTTTTATTCATTACAAAGCGAAATCTAAATTTGAGAGAATGGCCCTAGGTACAATGAGGTCTGGCCCCAGGTACAATGAGGGTGTTGTACCTAGGGCCACGAGTGAAGTTTTTTTAAAAACCTTCTATTTGTCGGAATTTATTATTTTAGGCATTTATAGTAATCCCAATTGGAAGTAATTAGTCCTAAAGATATGTACGTATCAGTTTGATAATTTTAAACAGGTCAAGGGCTCTGTTTTTGGGCATCGAAAAAAAGCGGCCCTAGGTACACGGGTCTCCCCTATATTATATTACAATGATAGTAGCCATATAAACGGCATTTAATAAATTCTACGATAATAAAGTTAGCATATTATTCATTTTTACATAGGTTTATATCATAGTCGTCAAATATTAAGCATTTTAAATAAAACTATTTAAGTATATTTCGCTTTGGTTTATTTAACTGAAAAATTTTAGCCTTTAAATAAAAGAAAAATAATTCTACAATTTCTTTTATTTATTTATTTTTTTCTGCAAAATCCGTAAAACTTGACAGCCATTTTAAATACCTATAATAAATACAACAATATGATCATATGACAAATTGTTTAGTAACATTGATACTTTATGAATCAATTGGCATTATTAAAAGTTTATATATATACATAAATTGTAATATATTTTGATTTAATAATTAGTAAATTAAAATTAATACTATTTCGTGTTTAACGTTTGAAAATATAATACATTTTAAACATGACATATATTCACAAAATTAAAATCAACATGAAACTATTTATATATTAATTCTGAGAAAAGGCTATCATAAACAGAGGAAAAGTAAATCCCGAAATATCTAAGACTTTTGGAATCACGTCTAGTATTAAGTATAATTTTCCCATAAACAACAGAAACCGGGCAAGACGTTTATAAGAAAAAGGCCACTTTCTTATTGATGCTTCAATAATTTTATTTTACTGAACGTGATAGAGCTAAAAATACCAAATACTAAATAAGATATTATTACCCAGTATAAAATACATAGCAGAAAAAGAATACTAATATTGTTAGTTCTCCTAGTAAATTAATTTATAAGCAGACATTTTGAAAAACTAATATGATATAGCCATTAAAAAATCTTCTTCTATGTTATCGTATACAAATTTACGCAGTAAAAATTATTTATTAAAATTATTATTTATTGACGTTATTGTTCGTGATGAATGCTGACGATTTTTATCTCAGAGTACACTGAGAAAAAAAATATGCTGACTTCATATAGAACGAATAAAAAGTTATTTTCTGGATCCCTAAACTAGAGCTATAGATATCCGAGTTACCCGTATAAAGTAAATAAATATCCTCCATAGACAAAAGGATCGAGAATTTCTAGTCTACACTTTTCTAAATGGTAAAACAATATTATGAATTTTATGAATCCTTTGTATTGCGAGAAATTCTCGCTTGATTTTTTGGGCGACTACAAACTCCACTCGCTTATTTTTCCGCCTCTTTAAAAAAGTACTAACTGCACTCGGACATGCAAACGCCTCCTGCTACCTGAAACCCCCGTTATTAATTTAGATCCTTCCTCTGAAAGGAATGAAATAGAAAACGAAAGATGTAATGGGAAACCAAAAAACATCACTGGACACCCCTACCTCCCTGTGCATAAATCTGAAAAACGCCCGTAACTCGGTTCCGCGGCAATCACTACCAGCCAAGTAAAAACCATAGAAACATCACTGGTCACCCCTACCTCGCTGTGCATGAATCTCAGAATGCTTGTAAATGGGTTTCGCGGCAATCACTACCACGCACGTAAAAAACAAAAATACTTCACTGGACACCCTTACCTCGTTGTGCATGAATCTGAAAACGCACGTAACTCGGTTAAATTACAAATAAAATTATAAAGTTCCAGCTAGGACAGTTAGTATAATTCCACCAGCAAACTTTTGAGTTCTTCCTATTCAGAGCGAAGATAGAAACTCGCAAGAGAGTAAGTGAAAGGGGTGTTAAGACTAGCGAATGCAGTTGGATAACACCCGGTTTTCTAGACTTGGGTCATAAAGCAAAATTATAGTTACTAAAACTCGCCTCTTGTGTTCGCATTTACTTATAAAGAGTTTTAAATGAGATTGACCACGATAATATAAGAAAAGGCCCTAGAATTCTAATAGATGATTTTAGAAATCACTAGCAAAGGGAAATACAATTTATAAGAATGACATGGAGCTATTTTTACCGGAGTCACAATTTAATTTCTAGACGTCAGTCACAGTATTTTTTCTCAGTGTAGTATATTACTAAATATCGAAATAAAATCAACTCCGTGCCCTACAGACAAAATCTGAAAAAAATGTATATTTTAAAGAAAAGGAATCAATAAATTTGTTTCAAATTATCAAAGATCTGCGTTTCAACCATTTTTTAAAGGTACTGAAGAGTTCTTTTGCAAAATACTCATATCGTGTACTTCTAATCCACGAGGGGAAACCATGTTCATACATATACAAAAAAAAAAAAAAAAAAAAAAAAAAATCTAGTTGATTATTTTTCTATAATAATTCTTTTTAACTTCACAATGATTGATAAAAATGTAATTCTCGTTGTGCATATTTATATAAAATTTTGTCTCATAATTCCATGTTAAAAATTATGAAAAGACGGATTGTCAATGACACCTCTTGAGTAGTAATGCACCAAATATTGATAGGTACAAATTTATGTCAAGGTGTAATTAAATGTAACTCTTTATGGCATTCTGTCCATTAGTTTTCTAGCTAGAATTGACAGAAAATTTTTATCATCCACACACAGACAAACTTCATCTAAAAAGTGTAAATCATTTCATTGACCTCTGAAAACGTGTAAATTCACTGAAAAAAAGAAGTAAAAATTTTTAACGAACCAATTGCCTTTCTTCTATTAAATACAGAAGAAAGTAATAAATTTTATTGCAAAGAGATTGTTTAAAAATATTCGTTATTTGCATAAAAGGAAACTATCTCAGAAATTTCACATTTAGCATTTGATTTTTTTTTCTTTCATAGTAAATGGATTATTACTGCATATTTGCATAAAACCCCCTTTAAAATTAAATATTATCTACAATACCCAAAAAAAGTGAAAATCTAATATACACATGTATAAAACATGGAAAGATTCGATTTGGTGTATCTGCTTTAAACATGATAAAATTAAAATACCCCACATAGTATCTAAATTAAAACTTTTTTTTTTATCATAGTATATTTTTAGCAGCAATGTTTGAAAAGGAATATTTAATGTAGCAACTTAAAAGATTGTTTAATTAACATTTCCGAAAAGACTTTTTCTACACATTTAACAATAAACCACCTTTAAAAGCTTTTGTTGCCTATAGCATCATTAAAAGAATTTTTTTATACCTACTTTATATATATATATATATATATAAGAATAAAAATGATAAAACTAGCCTTTCTTATGAATTTTTAAAAATTCTACATTTATCGAATAAAATGAATATTAAAATATTTAAACAATTATGCAAAGTATAAAACTGAAAAAAGAAAAAAAAAAAAGATTATAAATGGAGACTAAAACGGCATGCCCTATGCTGAAAATTGTAAAAGTCTTTATTTACAATGCAAACAAATTTTTTTCGCAATAATCTAAGTGATGTGAGTTAAAATTGCATTTATATTATAGAGACATCAAGAATAACTCCCAAGTATTCTGCCTTTCATGGCTTTTAAAATCGTGGATTTTAAATTTTTATTTGATGAAATTTTAAAAAATCGGCGACTAATTGTGAGACACGCATAAAACACAAACAAATGATTAAACAGCCATTGTTTTTAAAATTAGGTATTCTACTTAAAACGGTGAGAATTTCTTTCACATTTTTTTTTTTTCACTTTAAGTAGATTTACCCACACTATAATGGCACAGTTATGCCTATACTATCACGAAAGTATTTACCTCCCAAATACTTAATTCCTTTTTCAAGCAAAAATAAGAGATGTGACAAAGAAAATATATGACCTTAATAATGGTACGATGAAATTCATATACAAATTCATATCAGCTTATTCTTCGATCGTAGAAGGTGACATGCCAGTTTAGATGTTATAAGGTATAAAAACATGAATAAATGACTTAATTAATAAAAGGCATTAATGACTTCCAATTAAAATTAAATTCTGAACTTAATTAAGAAAATTAAACTAAAACAAACATTTTAAAGTTCGATATCAATTTAAAATAGCAAAAGAAAAATGCAATTAAATTAAAAGTAATTTGATTAATTTCTAGCAATGTATAAAAGTACGTAAAATGAGGTTAAAGTAAAAAATAAGGGCTCGAACTAAAACAATAACAAAAAAATTTTAAACCATTAAAACTAACAAGAGAAAGAAACGCTGATGTTGTAACAATCAGTTATTTAATGGACAGAATTTTTGTATTCGCTTATGGAATGCACGCACAGAAAGATTGGACATTATCTTAGAGTATGCTCATATGTAGACGTTAACAGATTTCAATATTATCCACCGTTATGGTTATAGAAAAGCCATAGAATGTCTATTTCAAGAAAAACCGATTTCAGGTATTTAATGCAAATAAAAGTTTTAATCATTTCTAATATGTTTCATTCAAATGCTAGTGAAACGGGCAAGGTTTTTAAAAACTTCACTGATTACGCTGTTCAACAAATTTTGATTAAGTTTTTGTAAATCAGTTCAAATGAGGTTACTTATTTTTTTCTTATCTTAAGAGGACTGACAATTAACACATCCCAAATTAATTAGCTCCAATATGCGAAATAGAAGATGTACGGTAATAAATTAATTAAATACACAATTCATAATAACAAGGTAAAATATACAAATCCATAATCATTTAAAGAACTATCGTTGGTGTTAGATATTCTTTATCACAATTCAATTGATACTATTCTGATGCTGCCAGAATAGATAGACTTTTATCATATAGAACAGAACAAATGATTGAGAAGATGTTGGAATAGAATATATTCTTTTAGAAATTTCTTAGCGAAAAATGGAATAAAACAGAAATAGCAGTCTTCTGAATAATTTTTAGATTATTTAAAAATTATGGGCACTAAAATAAAACATCGAACGACTTTTAGAATTAATTTCATTATGCAAAATACTAACAAAAGTATTGCAAATAATATGAGACACCGATGATTTATCTTAATCTCCAACTGAATAATTAAAATAACGTCATAAGCCCTTTCAATTAGTGGTGGGATATCTTCTTTCTGACTAGACAGGAGTTACTTTTCAATAGACATAGTAAAATTTGTCAGAAGAATTCACAAAAGCACAATGCATCCGTTAACAGAAAAATGGTATCTCTTGTAGGGATATGGAATTTCTTATATTTCATTTATTAAACTAATTTAAGAGGAAAAATACTCCTTCCTATCAATTATCTAAAAACTTCAATATTAGGTTCGATTGCTGTCAAATGATGAATGAACAAATATCTTCTCTTTCTGCGAATTAATAATAATAATAATTCTTTATCGCGTCACATCACTTTTACAACCGATTGCAGGTGGCTTTCAATTTATCTTTCTCGTTGCTTTTTGCTCTGATCGCTCCTTTGAAATGTGTCTCATAATTAAAAATATATATAATAATAATAATAATAAATTGATGTCAAGTCTTCTGTTCATGTTTTGATGTATGTGGTTTTTAACATTGCCTCGCATCATCTGAATTATGCATTTTTCTCACCGCTCTTGTTGAAATATTACAGACATTTAGCAAAGTATTGTCTGTATTTTTAAGATAGCAGATTCTTGAATGTTAAACACTATTGTTCTTTAAAAAATCCACCATTTTTGCAGGCATATTATTTTTCTCGAAGCATTTGTACGTTAGATTTTGTTTATCTTTCCCATGGCAAAAGAATAATCACAAATAAGATTTTTTAAAATCATATGTATTCACTCGTAACGTGATTTAAATGAAAATTTTCTTCGTATGTCTTAAATAGCGTTAGAAGTTGAGCATTGGTGATAGCTAATAAAAATAATATCGCCACTAATGACTCTTATCCCGTGTAGACATTAAGCTGTTATCCAAATTTTATACTCTCCCCGTGCTCATATGTTATACATCAAAAATGTTTTTATGCGTTTTAAATTTGTCATATTGTAATTTTATTCTCTCAAATATACAATGAAATAATAGTCATTATATTTGAAAAAGTGCTTTGTGTTCCTTGTGTTTTACGGACAATGTAATGCGAGTTTGATTTATTTAAATATGGTCTAGCACTAGTTTGCAAAATTTCCTGTACAAATTAAGAAATTGTTTATTTCAACAAGAAATTTTAACTCAACAACTATGAACTATAAATAAACGATAACGAAAAATTAAATGTAAATATCCATTTAAAAATTTGATTCAAGCAGCAATTGTAACATCTTTTACATGTTGAATTTTTTCGTTAAGCTGTTACTATCATGAGCTGTTTTATTCCACAACAGTTATTGCATTAGAATTGTCCACAGTCAATGCTTGTAAAAAAAATAGCTATAGCTATTCTCCAATTTTTATTATCATTTTTGTTTTCCGCAGGATCGAATCCATATGAATTTGGTACTTTTATTTAATATAAAAATTTGAACAAAGTTATGGATAGAAGGGTATTTAAGGATTATTTGGTTTCAGAATTCGAATTGATATTCAATTGCGTTCTGGTGCACGTGAATTCGAGATATTCTAATGTAAAATAGCATCAAATCTTCAAGGATTATTTTGCTCTTACCATTTATGGGCTTACATTCTACGCAGATTTAACAAAACTTCAAAATTTGGACTTCTTGATTAAATAAAAATTTAAAATGCATCACTTTTCGTGTGTGTCTGTGTGTGTGTGTAATAACTCGTAAAGAGTTAGGATAAAATTGCTGCGATGTTTTATTCTCCACATTAGATTTATTAACTATTATTCTCTTTCTTTTGACAGATTAGGTACAACTCACTCTCTATAAATTTTTATCAAACAAAAGCTTTTGTTATTATCATTATTATTTTGCTTTTGTTGTTGTTGTTGTTAATTTCAAAAAGACAAATATTTCCAGTAGAAGCTGACAGGTTAGGTGCAACTAATTCTGTACAATTTTTTATCAAACAAAAGCTTTTGTTATTATTATTTTTTCTTTTTTCAAAAAGTCAAACATTTCCGATAGACCAAATAGCTTTTTTAACTATTATTGCCTTTCTTTTGACAGATTAGACGCAACGCATTCTGCATAAATTTTTTTCAACAAAAGATTTTGTTGTTATTATTATTTATTATTATTATTATTATACAAAAAGACAGATATTTTAGGTAGACCAAATGGCTTTTTTAACTATTATTCCTTTTCTTTTGATAGATTAGGGGCAACTCACTCTGTTTAAATTTTTATCAAACAAAAGTTTTTGTAATTATTATATATATATATATATATATATATATTAATTCAAGAAGACTCTGGTAGACCAAATATTTCATTCGGTATCATTAATTCGTAGCATGTAAAAATTTCATATCAGACATTTATGGAATTTAAACTGTAAAAGCAGTTTAAATTTAAAAAGAAAAATTATATATAATATTCATAAAATACATTGCGTTTAATTAAAATATGCTAAACTAAAAAACTCTGTGTAAATAAACTATATAAAAAATAAAAAATAAAAAAACTACGGTAATATTCACTAAAAATGTAATTATAAAAATTATTAATACATATATAAAAATACATATATTAATACATATCCATATTATAATTAAACATGTTACAATATTATAGTATACGTAGCATAACATTTGCTATGATTCTGCTTTTTTTCTTTCCTAACTCTTCCACCACGATATTTATATAGCAATTTTCATCCTAACTAATTGGAAAAACTTATAAAAAATTGTAGTGTAAACCTAGAGGTAATAAAGTCAGAGTAAAAATCGAAACTGTAGCGCATATGCGTAATTTATAACATAAGTACACGGCATTAAATGTTATAAATGTGTATACTGTCAAAATGTATATAAATATTACAAAACTTTAAAAAATATATAATTTTATGTAGCAAGTATCATATAGTGAGTGTCTTACTTCGTTTATTTTTATTCAAAGTAACAAAATTCAGAAATTCGGTAACGCCCACACATATCTATGATTTGATTTGTTTGACATTTAAAAAGGTGTGGTTGTTTTCAAAGATAGTTTCAGATGTATAAATAAAAAACACTTTCTTTAAAAGGCCTTGTCTGAAATCATATATATTTTTCAACTCGTCACATATGTAATATAGTATGAAATTTGTATGAATATCTGTTTGACATTTTAGTTTGAAACATAGTTCGATAAAAGAACTCCTTTCTTTATTTTTATCGTACATTTGACAGTGATGAAGATAAATTGTGAAAATATACGCAATGAAAGATATGTGCTGTTTTAAGGATATGAGATAGTGTAGAAAAGTCTTTTAATGTTTTATTTCTGAAAAGTGGAATAGTATTAAACTGTAAAACTTTAGGAGTATATTGACTTACTTATTTTTACTTAAGCTTGCCTTAAATTTCTGCTGAGATTTAGATTTTTTAAATTAGATTTATCACTACTATTTTTAAATAGAATTTTTTTTTTCTACGATTAAATTAATTGAAATTTGTTATAGAAAATTTTTGGTATGATGTTTCCCGAGAAAAACGGGAGATTCGATAGCTATGAGTCATTTAGTTAAAGCAAATTGCAACTTATGAACTTATGAAAGTTCACAATATATATATTAAGCATACACAAACTTAATGCAGTGAAGCAAATTATTATTTTATTTGTTTTTGAAATTTTCAAAAAAATACATTTAAAAACAGTTATATTTTATAAAATTCTGCATTGTTGCGTTCTTTTTAATAAATTCACCTATTGATTCAACTATACAATTAACTATATTCTATAATATTCAACTTTATTCGATAAATGTAACAAGCGCATAAATAATTCCATAATATAGATATACATATATGTATGTGTGTGTGTGTGCGTGTATGCAAGTATGTATTGTATGTATTTGCAAATATAATTACCATTAACGAGAATTTTTTATAAGAAAGTGTACAACATGCGGTCAGGAAAAAAGTATTGAAAATAGAAAACAAATTTTGAATTAAGCGAGTTTGTGGAACAGAAATGATATTTTCATTTTTTTATTTCAAATTTTTATAAATTATCAGTGTTTAAACCTGTTATACTTTTAGATGCATTTACAAAAAAAATTCATATAATTTTAAATAATCCTTTCATGTATGTATACCGGTTGCCCAATAAATGGGTGGCCCATTTTGAACATAAATAATAATAAAAACAAGGATTAAGATAAATATGTGCTATTTTCTGCATTGTCATTTAAAAATGATAAACTTCGAAAAATATGTAGATTAAAATCGGTTAAAAAATTCACCGGGTGTAGACTTTGCAAATTATCTGCTGCGGTTATAGAGAGAAAACGTCTAGTTTTTAGTTAATCTTCCTTGCAAGAAAAATAATCTGGTGTGTCACTCACACGACTTTCTCTTTCCCTGAAATTTAATACTATAAATACAGGTTGGAGATTAAGAGGTAAGATACGATGTTATGTAAACCTATGTTAAACAATTCAAATTAGGCTTCGGAAGAGTTTTGTATGATAATTAATTCTGTGTGAGGGGGGCTGCCGCCCCCCTCAACCCCCCGTTTCATTAATGCACCTACATTTATATATAATTTAATTCGGTTATTAAAAAATAAGTCTGTTTTTAAAAAATAATTTATTAAAATTATTATTTAAAAAAATTATCTTTCATGATAATGCAGACGATTTCCATATTAGAAAAGTAGTATAACACCAAATATCCAAAAAAATTCCATTTTATTCTCAAAATTTAAAAAAAAAAAAAAAAAAAAAAAAACCTACGATTTTTTTTTTTACGTTAAAAGTAAAAAAAAATCGATTCCTTTGTTTTAAATTATCGCAGATCGTTGGTTCAACCATTCGTTTTAAAGGTATTGGCGAGCTCTTTTAAAAGATACCCATCATGAAAATTTACTCCCCTCGAGGGGGGACTTCCCCCCCAGGGGGGGAGGCGAGGCTCCTACATACAAAAAAAAAAAATTTCCCAGTTGACTATCTCTATTACAAAATATCTATTCGTTTCATTTTGTTTAGTGCAGTCTATAGACGTCAAAATCTACTTACCTGCAAATTCCCCCATAGACGTAATGTATTAGAATTCTCTTGATTGTCCCTGTACACGAACCATTTGCTTGATCTTAACGAAAAGCTTACTGTAGCATCCCTATATGATACACATTTAGAATACAAAGTTTGAACTTTCTGCCATAATTTGTTTTTGAGATATGCTGATAACAGACAGACACACAGACACACACACAGACACACAGAGACACACAGAGACACACAGACCATTTGCTAGAAACATGATTTTCGTATTCAGGGGACCTCAAAACGTGTAAATATAACGAAAATTTGACCCAAAAACAATACTTTCTCTAGCTTATGGGTAAGAGAAAGTAAAAAAATTTAACCCTGTGAAAAAAAGTGTGTTTGCAGTAAGAAAATGAGTTGATGTGTAACGTGAAAAATGCAGTAAAAACGAGTCATTTAGTTTTACAGCCTCGTGGTGAAATTCATAACTAATTTTAACAAAATGTATTTTTTTTTCTTTCTTTCTTTTCTAGTCAGAATGCAAAAGGCGATGCAATTTTATCTACAAACGCATTTTTATTATTTAGGTTCAAAATGGATCAATCATTTATTGGGTGTTCGGTATCTCTACATATAATAAAAGAAGATATGTGTGTTTGTGTAAGTCCGTCGCTTTGCAGGCAAACGTCTGATCACAGAGCTACAGAATTTTACATGGAGGTCCGTATTGACCTTTCATGCTGCATCTAGAAGCCCGATTTCGAAATTTTAATTAGTATTTTTAAAATTAATTAAAGTCTATAACTTTCTGAGATGATCGTGTCCAGAGATACAAGTAAAAAACTTTTTTCGTAGCTCTTTAGCTCATTCGGTTACAGCTTCAGACTAAAAACGCTAAGGCTTTGTGTTCGATCCTCCAAAGGCAAATGCGTTATTTGATGCAGATAATTGATAGAAAATATGCCAATTGATAAAAGGAAATCCTTCAGTGTCTTCACAATATTCTAAACTGCACGGAAGACGAGAAATTGATAAAAAACAAAGTTAAACTTACAAGGGAAGTGTGAATTAGTAAAATCGCTATTGAAACGAAACCAACCTTAAATTAAAGAGCATGGTCGAAAACATTGGGTACCGTACAAATTTGCTGCAACAATCTCCATGGGGGCGACATATGACCCTCTAATAGTTTTAGTTATTTTTATAAAAGCCAACAAAACACGCATAGTAGTGTAAACAGATGGTGCAGTGCTAGCATGCTTGACTTCGGATACGGAGGTCATGAGATCGAGTCCCCGCAAGGGCGTTTTGTAATTTTTTCGATTTTTTTTTCTGTACGTTTTTAATTAAATTAAATTATTAATTTAAGAGAAAATATTTATTACATTAAGAAGTTTTTTTTTTTTTTTTTTTTTTTTTTTTTGAGTATTCCAATTAATAAAGTATTGAGACTGAATTTAAGAAATTCAGTTTTTTATTTTTTTTATTTATAAAAAGAAAAACCATGTTTAAAGCTACGAATATAGTTTCTAATTTATATCAATTATGATTAAAAGTAGAAAAATCATGAAACCATAAGTATTTTTCATAATTAGAACAAGAAATATAAAAAGGTTGATCACAATTATTTGAATTTCAGTTTTGTTCACCGTCAATTATTGTTGATCACGAAAATTTTGTCAAATATTTGGCTTTTCGTCGAGATTACTTGATTTGTAAAATTCATATTTACCCAGATTTTGAATTTTTTTACATGTAAATTAATTATAAATTAGCAAAAATCATTTTGAGAAAATTTGTCATTGTTTTCAATATTATTGTCAGTTCTTCCGACACCACTAAATTTGACAGTTGTTTAACGAAAGATTTGAAATAAAAGTTAAATGCGACGTCGAATAGTTAAGTAACAGCTGTTCATCATTCAGGATTTTTCATGCAAAAAATTGCCTGAATAAATGATACAATTGAGAGCAGACGATTAACTCTTGCTATTAATGTCGTCGTAAAAAATTGTAATTAATAATTTATATAAAACAATCATTAACAAAATTTTATCTGAATGTAACCATTAACAAAATCTTACCTAAATATAATATTAAAAGTATTTTCCGTTAAATTATTAATTTCTTTAAATTTAATAAATAAATAAATAAATTGATTAAATATATATATATATATATATTAAATTGTCCGCGCTGAAAAGAAAAAAAAAAAAAAAAACTTGTTTTAATATAATTAATATTTTCTCTTAAAATAATGATTTAATTTAATTAAAAATGTCAAAAATAAATATTTCAGTTGAAATAAAAAAATAAAATACAAAACGCCCTTGCGGGAACTCGATCCCACTACCTCCGTATCTGAAGGCAAGCACGCTAGCATTGCACCATCTGTTCACACGACGCTGCCTGTTTTGTTGGCTTTTATAGAAATAACTAAAACTAATTGAGGACATATCTCACCCCCATGGGAGTTGTTGCAGCAAATTTGTACGGTACCCAATGTTATCGACCATGCTCTTTAATTTAAGGTTGTTTTGATTTCAATATCGATTTTACTAATTGACACTTCCCTTGTTAGAGATGTGTTGGCTTTTTTTAGGCAAACTGCTAGTAGCAGAACTATTGTACAAAACTTTGCATGGAGTCTCTTGAAGCATCTAGAAAAGAGATTTTTTTGAATTTTTGATTAATTTATTTAAATTAACTAAAAAAGTTTCAGCTGGGAAGATTGTCTGGTGCTGCCACCTGTTGTTATAGAACAAAGACGACAATCTGTCTGAGAAATGGCTGTCGAAAAACCGTAAATCTTTAATAATAGCAGCATCACTTATCGTCCAGTCAGCAACTGAATTGAAATGTTCTGTTAAGGCACAAATGGAAACAGTGGGAACCCGAAGCGAGGTTTCAACAATTTCAATGACCTTTTTTTTAAAGTTTCTGTTAATGAAATGGTTTAAAATATAGTGATTTTTTTTTTCTTTAAATATAGTAACTAGCCAAGTAAGCAAAGCCTGCTAGAAAAAAAGTAAAAATATAGTTATGCATCTACTGCCTCATTGTGTAATGTTCTTTCCAGGAAACCGATTTAAAAATATGTGCACTTTTTCAGTGTTGCAATAAATTTAGCGGCGCCAATTCATAAGTCTCGATTCCGAATATTTCAGAGCGTTCTTCAATTTTCTTTTTTTTTAAGTATTAAAATTATTACGAATGCAATTTACATTTGCATTATAAGTATCTAAGTAGTACCTCTAATTAAGTTTTACCACCAATATTTCCACAACTTAATATTGTGGCAACGATCTAAATCATTTCTCCTGCATCAGTTGTGATTTTGCAGTGGAAATAATTTTAACGTTAAAGGGATAATAAATAGCATTTCCATTAACTTCTAAGTAAGATCGGCCTTCGCGACAAACTTGGCGATGTAGCGACGAATTTGATAACTTGGTTACCAAATCTGACGAAAAATGGTAGTTTAGAGTTCCCGAAATTTCAAGACTCTTCATTGAACAGAACTCGAGATCCGGAACTGTCCATAGGGTTCTAGCCAATACCTCCTATAATAATGCTTCCGAACCGAGCTTTACGTCACAGAAGATCGGTTTATTACAGCCAATCTATACCACAGATATTCTGGAGATTATTGACAGGTAATCAACCGATCATCCTTGACGTAAATCTCAGTTCTTTGACATTACTATGGGAAATGTTGTTCTAGCGAAGGACTATCCATAAACTTTATAAATAGAAGGTATAAATACAAGCAAGTTCCAGTCGGCAGACAGTTTGATCGCTAATTTTTATCATCAACATATTTTTTTAGAAAAAGCATAAGACTAAGATCATGACTCGACAAACATTTATTTAATAAAGTAGTATTAGGTGCACATCGTTCAAATACGAATTATTGCTAGCGCTTCAATAATTTTTCTGATGAGTGTAACATACGTGAGCCAGTGTGCGTTCAGAGAGTTTTTCTAAACGATTACCTGATAGAGTCCGTGATCCAAGCGATTGTTCTCTGTTCCTGAGATAGCGAAATAACTTCTCTGTAAATAATTTGACGCTGATTACTCTACTCTTTTGAAACAAGTGAATGTTTTCTCAGACTGTTTCGGAAACATTCGTCAAATAACGACTTTTGTGCAACGAGTAACAACATTATTGGAAGGATTTCTGAATGTTCGTAGAATTAACAGTTCTATTATACTATTTCATGAATATTCGTTATAATCACACTTTTGTTGTACTGATTTGACGAAATACGTTGAATAAAATGGATTCATCGACTGTTTCTTTACGAAATATTTTTCTACATGAGAACGTCGTCAAACGATATTTCAAAATTTTCTGGCATTGGATAAATCAAAAAGTAAATAGTTGTGCCAAGGCTCTGTCAATTTTCATCCTCAGTAAATATCCGCACATATTCATAAATTTGTAAACATATATGTATGTGCTTACTGCTTACATATATAGAACATTCTAATTGATATATTATTGTATTTTAAGCAAGTTAAGAGGATTTTAAAAAACTTGATGCAAACTGTATTTCGAAGATTCTAGTTTAATGTCAAATTATTTAAAAATACGCAGTTATACCAAAAAAAAAAGATTTATTTAAAAACATTTCTGTGTGAAAGGGGTTGCCGTCTTATCCTTTGACACATCCGTTTGAACACTGTAGCTATATTCATAAATTATTTAAGACTGTAATATATATATATATGTATATATATATATATATATCATTACAAATTATTTAAAGAATTTTCAATCACATCACTGTAAAAAATTATTTAACCAATTTTTATTGGTCTTGTTCACTTCCTATAAATGGCTTCCTAAATAGAGTAATTAGCAAAGAGAAGAGCGATATAACTGCAAAAATCACAAAACAAAACCCACTTCAAGCCATGACCATTCACAGTCTAAAGTTATCTGAATTTTTTTTGGGTTGGCCTGTAAATAAACGATAAGCACATTTATACCATATTCTATGAGAACATGCTTTTGAAAATACAAAATACAAGATAATTTTATTTCGTTTACTGCAGTCTAAAAATTTTTTAATCTACCAATGAGAAATTTCGCTCATATATATAATGCATTTGAATGCTTTTGTTTGTATTTGTACAGGGAACATCTGATCTCAATGAAAACTTACATGTAATATCTCAATATGATACATATTTTAGATATATAATTTGGGATTCCTACTAGTATCTGTTTTTGTTTATACTGATAACATAATCATACATGGCACGAAAGAAAGAAATAGACACACAAACCTACCGCTAAAAACCTGATTTTAGATTTTACAGATTCCTCGAAACCGTATTATTAATTTAAAAATTCTATTTCAAAAATCTGACCAGAAAACAATATTTTCTCTAACATGCGTAGGTGCCAGAAAGTAATTGCAAATAAATTTTGAATTTTTTCTTTTTATTCAGGGGGAATACGATTATGGTTAAATCAGTAAAAAGAACCCATAGAGAATATCTTTTTCATTTTATGTTGCAGAGGGAAAATACATATAAATTCAAGAGTAAACAAAAATTGTAAAAAATGGAGCACACGACAACAAAATCCTGGCTTTTAAAAAAAACTATTTCTCAATAAAGAACTTGTCACTGGATGAAGTATGAAAGCATGTCACCTGACAGTTACACCTGTTGCTTCTTGAACAATATCATTCTTTGGATGAAGAATTCAAGAAAAGAAAATTTGATCTACCTATTTTTAATATCGCTTGTGTTAAATTTTTAAAAAAACATGGGGATGTTTATTTCAATTAAATAATTCATAATTAATAAATAATATTTTACTAATAGAGTAAAAAATAATTATAATTTGATACGAATTAACAATTAACGATGAATCAGCAGAAAGTTTCATCAGAAAAAAAAAGAAGCAAGCTTATATCACTATAATAATTTAAGAACAGAGAATTTAGTTTTAAATGCTTAATTTTGTTTGTTTAAAAGGACAGAAATAAATACAAGTTAGCCTCTATTTAACAAAGTCGCTAAATCTGGCAACAAAATTCGTTATATAGAAAAGCCATTAAATAAGAATTCACTCTTAATAATTTGAACAATATAAACACAAACTTTAATTACATATGCACTCAAAAAGATTTAATTTTCCTTTTCATATATAACTGATATTCATTTGTTGCAATTATTCCACATAAAAATTAAATTAATACAAATAATAATAATAATAATGACGGTAAAACAAAAAATAACACTAATAATAAAAAAAACCACTGATTCATGATTATTAAATACGAAATCATGATTTTATTTAACCCTTAAATGCCTGACTATTTTTTAAATCAATGTAAATATGTTTTACTTCTTTCCTCTATTAAATAAATCCCGGAAAAAATACTTTGAAAAATTATATTTTATTTTAACTATGGTTTACAGTTAAAAAGCAATTTGCTGCCAATGGGCAAACATGAGGCATTAGCGCTTCAATATTTTTCTAATAATACTTTAGAAGAGAAAATTGGGTATGTTGCCGAAAGGTAACACTCGGCATGTTAAAACTTTTGTGAACATAAAAATATACTTTTTACTATTTTCTAATATTACAATATTTACTATAGTGAAATAAATTTAGAGAAGAATCCTATATGCATCCCTAATGGTGACTGATGCACCTAAAATCCGTCGTGACCGAATAATCATCCGTGAGCCCATCAGAATTTTACCTCTGGGTGTCACCCATGAAGCTAGAGAAGCCCCTTTATCTTCATGGTGTTACCGAATTGAAGGAGCTATCCTCTTCGTAGAGGGTCAGTTTTGTTATATCATGTCTCTGTATCACCCTTAGGAGTGAATCTTACACCATCGTCAATTGCCCATAATCTAGCACTAGTGCAACGTAATACACACTTACTCACATATCCCTCCCCGTTCCCAAATGCATCCTTCATTTTAAGGACTGAAAATGTCTGTTAAATTTGTCTGAGTAGATTGTTTAAAACGTGTATTGTTTCATAATAGATCTTCCATCTTTGATATTCTAAAAGCTTTGTCAGGTATATGTTATTCAAAATGTAATGCACAAGGAATTATTTTTAAAAAAAATTGTAATTTTTCAATCAGAATGGGAATAAATCAGCAAGTACTAACTTATAAATTAGCTTTTTGCAGAGAATACGAGATTATTTACAGTTATAATAGTAAAGAAAAAAAAAAAAGACCAAACTATTATCTGTTTGCTTTTGGCTTTTCAGTTATAAATAAAAACGTATGTAATTGTGTGTGCAACTTACCAAAATGCTTGATTAATTTATACAAGATATGCATTTTGAAGACTAATAAATTCTTTAGTATTTTATTATTATTATTATTACTTGTAATTTGAACTTTTTTCACGTAGCTTATTTAATTTTTAAAATTCTTAATTTTTAATCTTCAGCAAAAACTGTAAAAGACTGAACTAGAGCTTGAGATGAATATTCGTCTTGCGGCATTATGGTTTAACTATAGCTGCCAACCGTTACGAACTGGATTTGTTTTGTTTTGTTTTGTTTTTTCTTCTTCTTCTAGAAATTTTTTATAAGTTTTGCAGTAGTTTTCTATGATTGAATAAGGTGAAAATTAAAAAAATATCGATAATAAAAAAGAGGAACGGTTGGCAGTTATGGTATAACATACGAAATAGGCGATCAAAATAACTGTCGTAAAAACACAAAATCCCTTAAGTGGCGCAGAGAAAAGAGACAGTCTGCTACTTTGAACATAGCGCCATTGTAGTATATTATACATAATACTTGTGAGGCATTTCTGCCTCACAAGTAAATATTTCGAATTGGGGGGTATAAATGATAATGTGTTCTTTTCTGCTTCCGACGATGTCTGAACGAGGTCAGAAAAATATTTGGATAGTTCCTTTTTAGTATTGGAGTTAAATGTCTCGCGGTTTCTTCTACTTGTGAGGCAGATCTTCTTCATAGGGTTTGGGGGGTAGAAATGATAATCTGTTCTTTTCTGGCTCCGACAATATCTGAACAATGCGGCAAAAAGTAGGTCGTTTAGTTCATTTTTAGTATTTGACTGAAATGTCTAGCGGATTTTTTCTACTTTCGGTTCATTATAACATAGCTTCTAATTCTCCCGTTCTTCTCGGGTGATTTTATAGCAGAAATTTTCTGTGACAATTTTCAATATATTTAATTATAGAAAATTAATTTTATAGATTTTTATTAAAAAAATAGTAGTGATAAATCTAATTTGAAAATTCCTAATGTTGATCTGGAGGGAATGAGTCGACCACTTCATGCGTTGTAAGTGAGCTTAAGCTGACAAAAGATAAGAATCTTTGGGATAATTTTTTTAGTATTGGTATTTTAACTTATGGAATGAATAGTTATCCAATCTCAGCAAAACCCAAATTTACCTATCCCCAGGCTTCAAATATTTTTGTCTTTTTTGACGGTCGTAGCTTCTTGTCTTGCTTTTGCCTCCAAGGCAGTAGCACGTGTTTTTTTGCACCTGATGAAGGAAGGCTACGTCCTTTCGAAACCGGTTGTGCTGGCTTAAAATGTATGGTGTGTGAAGAAGTCTTATTGTCTATTTATTGGTCGTAGCTTCCTTTTTGTCTGTCCTCTTTTTTTTCATCTCGACCTTTAATATCTCATATAGAGAAAACAATTTTCTCAAGATACGGTGTAAATTTTGGTTAAAAGTTTATCGTTCTCCATAACTTTTGTTAAGTCTTGTTTTATATCGTCTGTTGTAATCAGCTGTCTTCCAAAGAGAAATTAAGCATAATTTTTCCCAGTGTGTCACGCACTGATACTTCATACGTATTCATTGCAAAATGAATTTGAAGCAGTTTGTTTTTCTATTCTGTAAATTCCTCACTAACTTTATTACTTTTAATTTTTAACAATATTTTTATGTTCTGATAGATTGCCTTATTGGTGGTAGAATGAAATAAAGCCGTAAGTGATTTATAATAAATTTCAGTCAACTACATTACAGGATTTATGAATTGTGTTTGATTATTACCAGTTAACTTCTGGAAATATTCTAAAATGTCTAAATGAATAAATTCCAAATATTTTGGCCAAATATTAATGTCCTGTCGTGTATTTAATTTCCAGGTTAAGTGAATGAATTTCAAAAGCCCATCCTATCAGACGACGAGAAAGTGACTTGATGCTTAATATGATGACTGGTAAGATGAATTTGACTGTCTTCAGCAACGAAAATTTCGTGATTTTTTACGTACCCACGAAATTAAGGCCCAGACTTATGTCAAAAGTTTTTGTTCAGTGGTTGGATCTGTCTTGGATTTGCAAACGACTGGCATAATCATAGAATGCTCTCAATAAAAAAATGCCTGAATTCCTAGCACAACATATCTTTAGTGCGCTCAAGATATTTCATGCAATTATATATGAAACGAAATTTATGCTCATTAACAGCATTTTCATCAGGTCACTTCCCTGGAAGTCATAACCAAGATCATAATTCCTTTTTTCTAAATGGATTGTAAAGAACTTTTATCTATCAACACTTTGATTACAAGAACTGTGATCAAATATATAATTAAAGTTCCAATTCTCTAAAATATGAAGAGTGAGATCTGACTCTAAAAGAGTGGCATATCACTTTTTGTACATGCCAAAATGAAGCCAACCTCTAAAATGTGAAAAGTCTCTTTTCGAAAGAGTGAGATTTCACACTCTTTATTTAGAGAGAGATTATTCCAAGCACTTCAAAGAATATGACTGTTTATTTTTTCTTTAAAAAATCGCATACACAAAACGATATCGTTTCTTTTCCCATTGTGAATTGACTCCAGTCTAACGTCGGAAAGAATGTAGTTTGGATCTACAGGGAATAGAACCTAGACCGTTCCCGTAGCAGGCGAGTGCCTTACCACCGAATCACTGAGCACATGCACGTGCTGCTTAATTTACATAAAAATAATTCTCACACGAGAATAATCTTTTTTTTTTTTTACTTCATTTATCGCTAATATAAAATTACAGAATTCTAAAGAACATTTTAAAATTAAAACTATTTCAAATTGCTAAAATTAGAATTATTTTAAAAGCAAAATGTGTGCTTGAAAACAAATCCCCTAGGACAAACACTTATTTAAAGTAGCTTAGAGAGGAAAAGAATTTACTCGACTATATATGTTTTAAAAAAATAATAATAAAATAAAATAAAAAGTTAAATATTCGCATACAAATCTACAGAGTTTCTTGAAAAACTCTTCTGTTCAGGACTATAAATCTTACTGTTGATTTTAAACATTAGTAAAATATTATAGCCAAATTTTTGAATATTTCATATATGTTAGCTTGTAATGAATATAATAAAAATATGAATTGCTATAAATTTTAAGGTGTTATACATTAAATATTTGCACTGATATTTTCTCTTATACTTCATATATTTCTGAATAAAACTATTTACTTTCCAATACGAATTTCGATATGTTTCTTATCGTTTTTGATTCTTTACTAATAATATTACTTCGATTGTGTTAATCGTATAAACATATATATATTTACCAAACTATCTTTGCCATAATTATTTTCTTTTTTTTATTCATTAAAAATCTTCAATAAGTTCTGTTAAAAAATACATGCGTGAGATCATTCAGAAATTGTCCTCCATATTTCATTCGAAATATGGTTTATAGATGGCGCCAGCAATCTACAAAAGGTTCATCTTGCAATAGACGATGATCTCGCTCTTTGTGACAGAGTGACTATTGGTCAATCTTTCATGAAAAGTGAAAATGTCACATTTTCAAAAGCGATAATAATGTTTTCTCACCTTAATTACAGTCAAAATAGGGATCCCTTTTTTAAGGAGAGAGATTCTCACTCCAGAAATTTTAGAGAGAAAATCATCTTGTTGATCTAGTTCTTAAAGTTTATTTTCTTTGAGTGATTTTTAAGTGGGTATTAAATTTCTAAAGAGTTTTTTGCATAGCGACGAAACAAGAATCATGTTTTTCAAGAAGGATTGGACTTTTTTTACATTAGTAGATATTTTGAATTGATGTGATTTTCTCTTGGTGGTCCTTAATTTCTTCTTTTATTATCCAGTATAATTATTCTTTTGTCCACAAATTTTTTATAATATTTTAAATAGAATCTGACTATCGAATACGGCTTAACAAAACTTTCAAGTGTTTGTCGAAAGTGTTAGCTAGATGATGACGTCAGTTAGATAGTTATGATATTTGAAGCTAGTTCAAATTATATCAATTAGCATTTGAAAAATGATGAGTTAATTTCTCAGCACGAATAACATATGCAAGTAGCGGTAAATGCCAACAGGGAAAAAAAATAAGCTTTATCTCATTCAAACTTCAGCTACATTTACTCGATAATAGCTAGATTGGAGGTCAGTTATTAACATAAATGCTATTGATGTTGCTTCGTTCATAACACTGTGCATTAGTTATAAATTAAAAGTGTCTAATATTGTATTTGTATTCAACTTCTTATAGCTCATTCAGATCCTGACACTCAGAGCTTCACGAAAAATAAATACCCCCATGGACATCATAGGAAGATTATCATTTTTCTATAATGCAATGGTTGCAGCGGTCCTACTTCAGTCCGACCATTTTATTATTTAGTCAAAAATATTTTAGAAGAGTAATTTTTAAAATTGTAGCATTAAAACCTTCAAGATAAATTTATTCAGCAAATAGTAGTGAGATAATTAAAAACGCGAAAAAAAAAAAAAGACTAATGCGACCTTTGACTCGTGTTAAGATAAGCTATCATAGTCATTATATTTTCAGCTAATTTCAGAAGATTATTCAAAGTCACCCAAGAATATAAAAAACGATCTTTCACATCAAATTGAGTTCTTTTCTTTCTTTAGTCAGAAACTATTATATTGTTAGGTTCATAAAAACTTGTTAATTTTTGTTCTTTAATCCATCTTTCAAACTAAAAATCTGATTCTAAATAAAATTTTCCCTATACATGGACTCTAGATCTTTTCTTTGTAGACAAAAATATTTCCGTAATTTGTTTGCAATAATTCTCAATCTTTTTAGTTTATTTATTTAATTTTATTTAATTTTATTTTATTTATTTATTTTAGCATCCTCTTCCTCATTTCTTACGATAAATTAAGCCATATTAGGTAGTAAAAAGCCATAAATTTATCAGTCTACGTTGGTTGAGGAATTCCTATAAATTTCATTTGTGGTTCAAATATTGGCAAATAAATTCCGATTTCTTTTTCTTTCGGACTGAATATTGGAATGATTCGTCATGAGTCAAATCTCAGTTGTTCTTCATTTCAAACAGTTGGTTGATTAATGTTCTTTGGTTGTAACTGAAGTTTAAATTTTTGTAACTCAAGATCTTTCTCCTTTGCTTTTATCTTCTTCCACGCGTTCTTTAATTATACTATCAAACAAAGTATTGTCAAATTCTTAATATTTAATAAAAGGATTTTTTTTTCAGAATATTATCCCTTAATTTAATTAAGGGATAATATTCTCAATTACTTTCAAATGCTCAGTGATAGTTTCATTCAGCTTCGTACTCAAAATTATCGAATCACACTTATAACCTTTCCCGTAAAAAGATATGGTTGGCTATAGAAATGTGATACTATTTTTCTGTCTCAAAACTGCCAAACTGAATATGTTCAAAAATATTCTTTTAAATGTGAAATTAATTCAAAGGGTTTTTCAAAATAATAAAGTTCTTAATCAATAGAGAATTTGCACGTTTTCTGATTTTATTCTTATATAATAGAATATGAAAAGGTAAGAAAATAAATACACACATTTTCTTTATTTGAAATCTTATTACTGATTTATAACAATTTTAACATCGCACTATTTACTCTATCAAAAAAATGCAGTATAAAATATCGTGACGTCACTCTTTATGACAACAAACGGGTGTAATCGTTGTTTACATTCAATTTTGTGCTTTGCTTCGCTTCTTGAATCAGTGAAATAGGTTTTGTATTTTATAGTAATGACGAATATTAAAAAATCTTAGTATAAATATTGTATTGTACCACTCTGTACTAATACAACGGCTAAATACTTCTCAAAAGCTATTCTTTAGCGTTCCACAGGATCCTATTAAGCGAAAACATTGGACAACCGCCATGAAAAGAAAACAATTGAAAATAATGATAATGAAAAATTATGATAATTGTATTAAATGATTATAAGATGAAAAAGAAATGCTCAGAAATCACATAAATGATGATAATTACGAAAGTTAAAACGAATTGCTGCTTGCTAACTAAGCTAAGAAAATGTAAACATTGAAGCATCATAAAGTGTGACGTCAGACAGCGTTTTGAAGTCACGTGATTTTTGGTTAATTTTAAAGTTATTTTTGAAATTACTGAGAACTTTTTTTTCATTTTTAATAAACTTTTTGAAATTTATGAGCATCAAACTACCAGAAAAATAGGAATTTGTTCAAATCCCCCATGTGTGCAAATTGTCTATTGTCAGTGTTCTGAAGAACAAATAATAATACACCCCAAATATTTTTGAATTAAATAAATATTGAAGAAATAAATATCTTTGAATGAAACAAATATTAAATAAATAAATATCTTTAAATAAAATAAATATTGAATAAATATCTTATACTAAATAAATATAACTTTACTTCACAAAATTGAAATTTAGAATTATCCTTAGTACAAATACACACAAAATATTATTCATTCTGTATTTATTTAGTACACTAGGGGGCTCTGCCCCCTGCTCGCTCCGCTCACCAGCCACAGAAGAAGGCTTCGCCTCCTCCCCAACTCACTTTACTTATTAACACATGAAGAACTCTGCCAGCCTATTCACTGCTTTCTTTCACTGAAAAGGAATATTAATAGTGCATATTACAAGACAAAAGCAGAAAATTATTATGGAAATCCTCATATTCAATGTCAAATTGAAATATATAATATTTATATATATATATTTTAATAGAAAGAAAATCATAATACCTAGACCATTTTGCATTACAGCTTTAGTATATGACCCTTTTTAACACGCTTTTATTAGCTTCACCTGTATGTATGTATGTATGTTTGTATGCATGTTTGTAACCGCTCTGGGAGCAAGCAAAAAATCTATATTGTAAAAAAAAAGACCTTTCCCTACGTGAACACCGTGGCGTTGAGGTATAGCTCCGCGCTACGAGCCTAAAGGTCTAGCGTTCGATCCCAGTCAGGGGAGATATTTAAAAAATGGTTTTTGTTTAATTCTAGATTATTTTAATTAAAGATTTAAATGTATGTAAATACTATGGTGTGTCACTCACACGATTTTCTCTTACCCTGCATTTTAATACTAAGATAGATATTTTGTGTTTTTTAGTTCACATTTCTATAAAAGCGTGTTCTTTAATTTTTTAAAACTATAATATTATTATTTCTTTTTCACAACTTTATCCGGACCACGGCACCCCAGTCGTACTGACCTCGTAATTGGAAGATTGTGGGTTTGGTTCTCGAGCCGACCAAAGACTGTCGTGTACACTAATGGTGGCTGGTGCACGTGGAATATGTCGTGGCCACAATATCCTCCGTGTTCCCATCAAAATTATACCTCTGGGGGCCACCGAAGCTCGGGACCTATCCCCTTCGTACAAGACCAAAACTGTGGTGGCATGTCTCCGGAACATCCGTAAAGGTGCGTCTCAGATCGTCGCCAATTATCCATAGCGCATTAATGGTGCGACGTCAGTCACAACCTACCTAATTATCTACCTACCTACAACCATGGATCATATTTTAATTTTCCCGTGTAAGAAAATTAATTTTCTAAAAGTAGAGAAAAAAAGTTGATATTTATTTTCTTTGTTTTTTACATCCATAATTTCGGACTGCGGTGCCCTAGTCGGTAAAGCACTGAGCAGAGCACGTAATTGGAAGATTGCCGATTCGATACTTGAGCCGGCCAAAGACCGTCGTGTACACTAATGGTGGCTGGTGCACATAAAATCTATAGTGTTCGCAAAGTCCTCCATGTTCCCATCCCCACTATACCTCTGGGGATCACCAAAGTGGAGGGGGATCCCCTCCGTGAAGGTTCAAATTTGTGATGACATGTCTCCAGAACATCTCTAGGGGTGCGTCCCAGACCGTCGCCAATTACCCATAGCGCAGTACTGGTGCGACGTTAAATCCAACCAACCTACCTACCTACGTACAACCATGGATCATATATTAATTTTCTCGTGTAAAATGACATCATGACAGAAGAACAACGTCACTGGGAGAAACTTTTTTCAAAATGACAAATAGAGTACCTTCATAAACTTGTCGTTTTTAGTTGATAACTTCCTTCATTAAAATGATAAAAAAAATTTAAGCGGCTGAAATGTCTGCCTTGGAGTACTCGGAACACATTGATACCTCTCATGACGCGAAGGACCCTGCCTTCCGTTAGAAGATGCTGTCGCAGACAAAGAAAATTGACGCCAGTGACAGTAACTTTTTTTTAATATATAGAGATAAAAATATACTTAGCACCATTAATATAAATGATTTTTATAATATTGAAAAATGCATTACTTTAATTTAAACTAGTTTTAAAAATATTCTCAATATAGATAAAATATTAAGTATTAAATAATCAAATAATATTCATACAAGCAAAAAAAAAAAAGTTTTTTTTTTTTTTTTTTTTTTTTTTTTAAGAACACTGTAGAATGCATGAAGTTAACTTGGGCTATTTAACTAAAGTCCGCAGAAGTCCAGGAACAATAAAAAAAAAAAAAAAAAAAAGAAGAAGAAGAAGAAGAAGAAGAAGAAGCCGTGAGTGAAGAATAACACTATTTAGAAGCAATCATTTTTAATTCAGCTGCATCAGAATAAAAGTTTTTAAAGATTCTTTACAGGTATATCATTAAGTCAAAAAGACATTCAGAGGGTTAGGGGAGAGAGAGAGAGGGCTTTGCGATGACGTGTTATTTAAGCAGAAGTTTGGGAGCAAATTCTGAAGTTCTCAATCTCGCAATCCAGACCCAACTGCCGAATCAAGCCAAATTTTCCAAAATAGCGCCAAATTTACAGCCAACCAAAATAAATTGTCTCTCGGTTAAATTAATATAAATATTTTGAATTTAGAAAGTCCGTTAAAGAATTAACGCCAAACACCTATGCCAAATTTTATCGCCAGAATCGTCTGCGAAAGGGAGACACAAAGACGCAATTATTGCACATCCTGTCATTTAGAAATATAAATTACCATTTAATGATATTGCAACGGAAATTTATTTCATAATTTAGGTCTAATAAATAAACTTATGCAATTTAAAAGAATGAAATGAAATCTTTATATATGCAATGGTTACTAGATGAAAATAATATCCTTTATATTTTATTTTATTAAATGATTTAGGAGAGATTAGAATTCTGAGAGACAGCTATTTAATAAAAAGGCATTACGACTAGCAGAAATAAATTATTAATTTTAAAGAATACGTTTTTTTGTTCTCAACAGATTTATTTAATAGATTAATAGATAAAATATTATTAGAATTAAGATATTTATTTATAGAGAGACAAATGTGTTTAAAACAAAAATATAATTTAGAATTTCGTTATCTATTTTAATAGACATTTAATTTATTGAAAATATGTAATTAATTATTAAATTTATTTGAGAATGCAATTAAAACTATATATGTGAAGATACTCCTTCACAAACACATAAATATTTAACGCTATTTTGATACACTCAAAATATTAGCAATTTTTTCTTTGATATATACATATCAATTCTTATTTTGGAATAAAATAATAATTTTATTGTGATTTACAAATAAGATCATCAATTTTATTTATTTCTTCTTTATTTCGTTACTATTTATTCTGAAAATCGGATGTTTTTCATTAACAGATATATGCTTCTAATTTATTAAAACGACGTACTTTAATACTGTTACAAAATTGTAAATAATTGTGTTTATTTTCGTATAAATTCTTTCAAAGAGGCTTAGTAAGTTGATAAAGTGCTAATTTTGTGCATTTCTAGTCGTGTTAGCGTTGAAATAACCTTATTTTCCCTTAAAAACGCATTAAAAAGCCCCAAGAAGGCAGGTAATGGATTTGGCGCCAAATTTGGCGACTTTCTGCCACTTTGGCGATTTTTTTGGCGACCTTGGCGAGGAAATCCTTACATGGGATATACCAAATATGGAAGCTGTAAGTTGATTGGTTGACCACTTTCTAGAGTTTTCTCGAAAAATCTGGATTCCATGGAACAGTATATAAGCCTGTTTTCTTCGCCAAGGCCTGTCAGAGTCAGTTCAGTTCAGCTTTCAGCCAGCTTCGCTAGTGCTTGCATTGCTCTTGAGCCTCTTTGGAAGAGACTTGCTTTATGTGTTATTGCTATACAGTTTGTACTGTGGATTTGCTATTGACAGCTGTTGTTTAAACTGTGTTTACTGTTTGAATTGAAGCTGATACTTGGTTTATAGACCTGCATTTTTCTGGAATTTTCTGTGAATAAATTACTGAATTTTTGTACGTTTGGCCTTTCATTCTCAGACAACTCACGAACCCCCAAGTACGCAACATTTCTGGTGTCAGAAGCGGGATTGTCTGTGAATGGTTATAACTAGAGCTATGGAGGAACAGATGAAGAAACTTCTAGAAAGCTTAGCTATCCAGATGAATGAAATGAAAGAAGGGCAAAGAGAAATGAAGGAAGGACAAAGAGAGATGAAAGAAAGTATGGAAGCATCGCAAAGAGAGATGAAAGACAGCCTGAGTCAAGAGATGAATGAAATGAAAGCCAGACAGAAGGAATTGAAAGACGGCTTGACTGAAGAAATGAACGAAATGAAAGACACTATGGGTGAAAAAATTAAATCTAATCAAGATGAGATGAAGAGAGAGCTTTCAACGGTGAAAGAATCAATCGAAAGGAAATTATCGGATATGGGAAACAGAAGAGATGGAATAGAAGAGAAAGTTTTGAAAATAGAAGAAAGTTTTAAAGAGAAAGCTATGAAGATAGAAGAAAATGTTATGAAGGTTAAAGAGAAAGCTATGAAGATAGAAGAAAATGTTATGAAGGTTGAAGAGAAAGCTATGAAGATAGAAGAAAATGTTATGAAGGTTGAAGAGAGTGTTACGAAAATAGAACGGAGTTTCGAGGAGAAAGTTAAAGAAAATTTTGATCAGGAACTGAAAGGAAGGTTTTCAGAGATAGAAAGTAAACTGAAGAGAATAGAAGAAGATCTGGAGAGAAAAGTGGAAGAAAAGTTAGAATCCCTGCCCCAGGAAACTGAAAAGAAAGAGAGAAGAATCCAGAATCAGGAATTTATTAAGCTATCCACCTACGACGGCAGTTCCTCCTGGCATGTATATAAGACGCAGTTTTCCATCGTAGCTGAGGCTAACGGCTGGGACTCTGTTGCAAAGACGGCTCATCTGGTAGGGTCGTTGCGGGGCGACGCCGCAGATATCCTGGAGACCCTTTCGAAGGAACAGCGATATGACTTCGAAGCTGTAACCAGAGCACTAGAGCTACGTTTTGGAGCGAAATGGTCCAAAGAATATAGTCGACTCCAGCTCAGGTCCCGTCGTTAGAGACCAGGGGAAAGCTTACAAGAACATGCATCAAACATCCAGAGGCTTTCACATTTGGCTTTCTCAGACTGTCATCCTGAAACACATAATGATCTGGCTCTAGAATATTTCATTGATGCTGTCGGAGATCCAGATATTCAAAAAGCCCTCAGACTCTCCGGCGTGAAGGATGTGGAGTCAGCCTTGGTGTATGCCCTAAAGCTCGAGACAGCCCAACAAGCCTCCTATAAACATCGCCAGAACAGCACAGCAGACAAAGTGAACGGCTCTCAAGATGATCTTAAAGAGATTCAGGAAATGATTGCAGAAATTAATAGAAGGCTACGCATTCTTGAGAGTAGGAAAGAAGGGAAGACTCCAACAACTAAATGCTGGGGCTGTGGAAAAGACGGGCATATCAAACGAAGCTGCCCAGTAAGAACACCTAGAGACGCAACCAAGAATGTCTCTGAAGTATGCCACCCAGGAGAAGCTCTTCGGGAAAATTCAGATGCCTTCTTCCGGAAGCCTCCATCTGAAGATCATAAATACAGCTGTAAAGCCGATGATAGACCCCAAAGAATACAGCCGGTTGCTCGCCAAGTTACCGTCTCAACACCTTCAGAACAAGATCCCGACCCATGGAGTGACGAAGAAGTTAGAAAAGCCCAGATGGAAGATCCTGACATAAAGCCAATATTACAGCTGAAGGAGACGACCAGCAACAGACCTATCTGGCAGGACATTTCCAGATTTAGTCCCATTACGAAAAGTTATTGGGCACTTTGGGACTCTCTTCATATCAGAAACGGCGTATTATACAGAAAGTGGGAATCTGATGATGGGAAAAGCTTCAGATTGCAGATTTTATTACCAAGATCAAAAATTCCAGCTGTTTTAGAACAACTGCATAGTAGCTCTATCGGAGGCCATTTTGGGGTAATGAAGACTCTGCAGAAAGTTCGGGAACGCTTCTACTGGTGCAAGGCAAAGGAGGATGTGGAGAAATGGTGTAAATCCTGTGATGCTTGTGCGGCACGTAAAGGCCCGCAGAAACGAAGTCGAGGAAGACTGCAACGGTATAACGTGGGAGCACCATTTGAACGGATTGCAATCGACATCTTGGGTCCTTTGCCACGGACCTCCAGTGGAAATAAATACATCCTCGTCGTGATGGACTATTTCACCAAGTGGCCTGAGGCATATCCCATTCCCAATCAAGAGGCATGCACAGTCGCAGAGGTCCTAGTGCAGCAATGGGTGTCAAGGTACGGCACACCCCTACAACTTCATACCGACCAAGGTAGGAACTTTACCTCTGATGTTTTCAAAGGACTGCGTCAACTACTTGGCATAGACAAAATCCGGACAACACCCTTACATCCCCAGTCGGACGGCATGGTCGAGAGGTTCAATCGTACCATCTTGAATAACCTCTCACTCCTAGTATCAAGGAACCAGCAAGATTGGGACTTGAAGTTGCCATTGTTCCTGCTGGCTTATCGAAGTGCTGTCCATGAAACCACCGGCTATACTCCAGCCCAGATGCTGTTCGGACGTGAACTTCGTCTCCCTTGTGATCTCCTGTTTGGTTGTCCACCCGATGCGCCTTCATCGCCCGAGGAGTACATCCAAGATCTCCAGGCACGATTTGAGGACGTACACAACTTTGCTCGGGAGCGGATTAACATGGCAACGGAGAAAATGAAGACAAGGTACGATCTAAAGGCTACACAACATGAGTTCCAGGAAGGAGAGAAGGTCTGGTTGTGGAATCCTGTTCGACGCAAAGGACTCTCTCCCAAGTTACAGTGCAACTGGGACGGACCGTACACAGTCTTAAAAAGGCTGAATGATGTAGTGGTGCGGATCACTAAAACACCTTCATCAAAACCGAAGGTGGTGCACTATAACAGGCTAGCCAAGTACCACAATTAACGGTAATATTAAAATTATAAATGTAAATACTGGCAAAATTTGCGCATGCGCACTGTAAATATTTGTACATATTTGTGAATTTTGTAAATATTTCTCACTTAATTTATATTTCTATGTTATCTTTATGTGCAACTTAGTTTTTGTATTTTAGATTGTGTAAATTTGTTTAGTTTCGCCTCTTGACCAAGGGTTGCACTGCCCGGGACGTGCAGTCCTTGGGAGGGGGGCAGTGTTACAAAATTGTAAATAATTGTGTTTATTTTCGTATAAATTCTTTCAAAGAGGCTTAGTAAGTTGATAAAGTGCTAATTTTGTGCATTTCTAGTCGTGTTAGCGTTGAAATAAACTTATTTTCCCTTAAAAACGCATTAAAAAGCCCCAAGAAGGCAGGTAATGGATTTGGCGCCAAATTTGGCGACTTTCTCCCACCTTGGCGATTTTTTTTGGCGACCTTGGCGAGAAAATCCTTTTATGGGATATACCAAATATGGAAGCTGTAAGTTGATTGGTTGACCACTTTCTAGAGTTTTCTCGAAAAATCTGGATTCCATGGAACAGTATATAAGCCTGTTTTCTTCGCCAAGGCCAGTCAGAGTCAGTTCAGTTCAGCTTTCAGCCAGCTTCGCTAGTGCTTGCATTGCTCTTGAGCCTCTTTGGAAGAGGCTTGCTTTATGTGTTATTGCTATACAGTTTGTACTGTGGATTTGCTATTGACAGCTGTTGTTTAAGCTGTGTTTACTGTTTGAATTGAAGCTGATACTTGGTTTATAGACCTGCATTTTTCTGGAATTTTCTGTGAATAAATTACTGAATTTTTGTACGTTTGGCCTTTCATTCTTAGACAACTCACGAACCCCCAAGTACGCAACAATACATTTTTTTGTTTGTATTATCAGGATCTTCAGTTATCAAATACAAATACTTAATATGAGAACAGAATGATCTATCTATAATCTCAAAATTAAAGACATACATTTAATTGTTTAGTAAAAACAAAGTATGGTCTAAAACATAATTTCATATTTAATTTTAAGATGATTAGTTACTAAATACAAATAAATAATATAAGAACAGTATGTTTTATATTAAGCTATATTCTTAAAATATATTTTCAATTTTCTAATCAGGGTGATCAATTATTAAAAAAAAAAAAAAAAAAAAAAAAAAAAGCATTTATATTTCAGGTATTTCATCTTTTAAGTGAACTAAAACCAAGTGGTAAAAGGTCGCTTTATATTTTCCGGACAATTAAAAAAAAAATCATTTAAAGAATTCCCTGTAAAAATCAGTCGAGAGAGAGAGAGGGATATTTAAAATTTGTTTTCTTTTTAATTATGCTTCCTTTAGTATTCGTAATTTTGCGTTGAGCTTCCAGTTTAAAATTTCGAAACAAATTATAAGAAAATGTTTAAAAAAAAAAAAAAAAAAAAATGAATAAAAAATAAACTGAAACTAAAACATTTTTATAGTTGTTCAAAGGAGTATATTTCCTATTTACAGTCGGTAACAAAAGTGCCCGAACACTAGCAAAAATTCTTATGCATAAAAAGTACACTTCATACGGTTCTGTTAAATAAATCCTTATCGAATCATGTTCTTAGACTGACTAAGAAGAGGATTCGACAAGGATTTATTTAACAAAACCGTATGAAGTGTACTTTTTTTACATAGGAATTTTTGCTAGTTTTTCGGTACTTTTGTTACCGACTGTATTATTTGTCTCTTAGGGCCGTATTCACCAAAATTCATTGATCGAGGATTAAACCATGGATCAGGAAATCCGAGAATCAAGGCTGACGCTGGATTAAATTCCTAAGATATTCACCATCAGCCGATTACGTAATCCATGGATTAAATGGAAGAGAAATAAAAGCTTCGCTTTGATTGGCCAAGAACGAAGATACCTTTATTCACCGTTCGGCTTCATTCGGATTTGAAGATTAGAAAGGGTAAAAAGCAAATTGACACTGATACACGGTTCGCTCTTGTTTACGCACGGATTAAGAATCAATTTTACTTTAGAACATTTTTAAAAAGAATAATCACGCAGCCGACAACTGTTTACGCTACGATTTCAAATTTTGATTGTTATGGAAAAGAGAAAAAAAATCTCCGAACTACGCCCCCCCCCCCCCCCCACACACACACACAAGCAATGTGCCAGACTGTAAACCAATTACAAAAGCTATCATCAAGCAGTCTTCAATAATTAGTGATTTTTAAATAATTGCAAATATTTTTAAATAACTTTAATTAGTTTTCCTTTATTTTAGTTAGCTCATTAGATTACTTATTTAAAATATCTATTATGAGTTTGAGTTGTTTTAGATTCAATCATTTGAAAAATTAGCATTCTCTAGTTATATATGAATAAAATACACTTCTTTGAATGGATATATGAATTATTTATAAAATTTAGAATAAGTTTTAAACTTAAACATAACCATACAATGCAAATGAAGATAGCTTTTCCCTTGTTTCATTTATTTACAAGTTTTCAGTAGTTATTTTGGGTACATTTCTAAGTAATTAATAAAAAGATTAAAAAATATACAAGTTTATTAAATACTTTTATGAGAAATTGAGGAAAATATATAAATAAATGAAAACTTTATAAGCTAAAACCATAAATTATGAAACACGCAACAAATGTTTCCGTCGAAGTACAACCACTGATCAGGCAGAAAAAAGTAAGCACGATAATTCGACACTATATTATTGTTGTATACGTTTGTAATTTAAGGTGCTAGTTTACAAACTTCATTCAACGCAAATAATTTGGGGCATTTTCTATACATTATAGTTACATCATTATATCAAATATATTTGTTTAAAATTGAAAACTTTAAAATTTGTGAATTAATCTTTAATGATTAAGCTCATGAAAATGAAGGTGAAGGTATATATCTTTATTGATAGCAAAAATCGCTTAATCAGCAAAATTTTATTTGACATGACAGAACAGAGTATAATGTCGTCAGAAATGATATTAACTTAATTCAATTTTAATTAAGTAAAAACGCAATGATAAATGTGTATCATTAAATAATTAAAGCATATTTTTTAATAAAACTCTTGTTCAAAATCAGGTATTAAAAGACTGTGTTTCCTTGAAAAAGAAAAAAAAAATCATCAAAATGATTTTAAAAGCAATTTGCTGCTAATAAAGCAAAATTTATATTTCTTTCATGTTCAATGTTTACGAAGCTGAGCTGCGGAGTGCGCATGCGTTACGAAAGGATCCGAGAATTATCTCTGTTAATCCTTCGATATTCAAGGATCAAAAACGAAGTGTTAAAGTAGCCGGTGAGCTGCGGATTTTCGTTGGAGAATACCGATTTTCGTACAATCGAGCGATTACCGCTGATCCGAGGTTTAATCCGAGTGTTAAGAAGTTGGTGAATACGGCCCTAACTTGCTCTGCCAGTTTCATAATGGTCGTGTTAGGCTACTAATGATATTCGTCAGATAACGAGCGAGACAGTTCTAATTTGGCGGAAAGCAAGACAATCTGTTACAAGTAATATTTCTAATTTCTATAAAGAAAAAATCCCAGTTTTATAAAATGAATAATATTTATACTTGGTCATATACATTTACAGAAAAAAAAAGTCAATTCTCTTGAATAAAATTACTTTTAAAAAGCAGAGATCTCAGCAGTCACTATCTTGAATACTTATCTTCCTTATAGGAAATCTACCTATTGCAATGGTTCTCATGACACGACTTCTGAAAAATTTCTTCATATCTTCACCGATCATCACCTCTAGGACGCAAAATCACCCTCCATTCAAAAGTTTATATATATATATATATATATATAACGCTTTTTTCCATGTTAAGTTGTGAACACGATAACTGGAGTAATTTTTATTTAAATTTAACCAGGTCGGGATATGTTGTCAGGACAGTAAAAATCTCGGTCGAGTTCGTAGATGGGGTATCCAGCTCAAAGGGGGTGGAAATGGTTGGGGGTGGAATCATTTGCCCATAATATCTTTAATATTGAAAATAGGAAAAAACTTCAAATCAGTCGAATTACCGCCTTACCCTAAAGAACAATTTTTGTATTTAAACTTTTTCGATAGCTTCAATTGCTTAAAAGTTACAAGTTAAAAAGTGATTTTTCGTCAGTTGTGATGAAGTCGACTTTTTCTTTCGCTTTAATTGCTTAAATTTATAATCTGATGCTTCTGTCACGTGCAAACGGTAATAAAAAAAGATAACTGAAAATATAAACACCATGATAACAGCTTTAATTAATCATTTAAAAATATAAAATTAAAATAATACGTTAGTCTTAGTAAAAATATCGTTTTTGGTGAATAAAACACAGGTTTAGAAAAGAATTTAAAATTTACTATTGAAATTGAGAATAATGCGTTACAGCTTCCTTTGACTTTTTATCTTGTGTAAACAAGATATTGGTCTGTGAAGATATATGAGGCTTTCGCGTGGGAAGAAAATATAATGATGCCAAAGCGGCTCCATCGCCAAGCTTACCAAATTTTGTCATCAAATAACGAATTTCGTCGCCAAGTAAAAAATGTTGTCGTCAATTATCAAGTTTTGCCGCCAAATCACAAATTACATTACTATGTCACCGGTTTTGTCACCAAATTGTATATATTTTTGGTTTCTATTTGTTGAATGATTATGAGCTTCAATTAAAAAAAATTTGACGCATTTACTGACCAAAAGAATAAAACCATTTTGCAGTTAAAAATTAAATTTCTTGAAACCAGATTAGCGACGTAAATAATGCAATGTGTGGGAACAAAGCCATTGACTAAGTATGTGTTAATGCATATGTAATATTTTTTTATTTTTGTAACGTAAAGGAATCTACCTTTGCTTTTAAGCTTGCCGAAAAGGGATATTTTTTTTTTGTTTGTTTGTTTGTTTGTTTGTTTATACTAACTTTCATTAAGTACATATCTTCTAAAGAATAACACAGATTGCATTATATAAAAAGTAGCATTCAAATTAGTGACTGCTAAAATACTTATTTGAAAAGCAATCTTTTTTTTTTTTTTTTTTTTACTTTTGTATATTTGTAAAATAATCTGGTGTGTCACTCACACGACTTTCTCTTACACTGAAATTTAATACTATAAATGAAGGTTGCAGATTAAAAGGTAAGATAACGAGTACTGTTATGTAAACCTGTGTTAAACAATTCATATTAGGCTTCTGAAGAGTTTTATATGATAATTAGTTCAGTGTGAGGGGGGCTACCGCCCTCCTCAACCCCCCCCCCCCGTTTCTTTAATGCACCTACGTTTATATAGAATTTAATTCGGTTATTAAAAAATAATTTATTCAAATTATTTCAAAAAATTATCTTTTATGATAATGGAGACGATTTTCATATTAGAGAAGTAGTATAACACCAAATATCCAAAAAAAGTCCATTTTATTCTCAATAAAATAAAAAAGAAAAAAAAAAAAAAATAGGATTTTTTTTTTTCTAAGTTTTTTTTTTCGTTAAAAGTAAAAAAAAAATCAATAATTTTGTTTTAAATTATCGCAGATCGATGGTTCAACCATTCGTTTTAAAGGTATTGGCGAGCTCTTTTGAAAGATACCCATCATGAAAATTTACTCCCGTCGAGGGGGGACTTCCCCCCCAGGGGTGGAGGCGAGGCTCCTACATACACAATTTTTTTTCCCAGTTAACTATCTCTATTATAAAAAATATATATTCGTTTCATTTGGTTTAGTTAAGTCTATAGATGTTAAACTCTACTTGCCTGCAATTTCCCCCATAGACGTAATGTATTAGAAATCTCTTGATTGTCCCTGTACAAGAACCATTTGCTTGATCTTAACGAAAAGCTTACTGTAACATCCCTATATGATACACATTTAGAATACCAAGTTTGAACTTTCTGCCATAATTTGTTTTTGAGATACGCTGATAACAGACAGACACACACGCAGACACACAGAAACACACACAGACATACACACACACACACAGACATACACACAGACCATTTGCTAAAAACATAATTTTCGGATTCAGGGGACCTCAAAACGTGTAAATATAACAAAATCTCGCATTCGAAAATTTGACCCCAAAACAATACTTTCTCTACCTTATGGGTAAGAGAAAGTAATAAACAAATATTTTTGGTATAAACTTGAGTAAAGAATTATCCTTAATATTGTTTAGGTACATTGGTAGTTCAAATTGTCTAAATGGCTTTAAATAGTACTTTATTAGCAAATGCGTATCTAAAGAAGTAATTTTTCAATAACCGAACACACGAAATTTGTAGGTTTTTAATCAGACATAAGAAAGCAAGTGTGAAAATAAAACCATATTGATCGATACAAAGATATTTTTCATCTTAACAATCTTTAACAATTTTTTATCTTATCAATTCTTTATCTTAACAATTTTTAACAATCTCAAACAGTTAACTTCTTTTTATATGAGCAAAATGGAACATAATATAAATTTTTAAAACACTTGAACATTATCTCTATATATTAAAAAAAGTTACTGCCGCTAGCGTCTTTTTTTTTTTTTTTTTTTTTTTTTTTTTTATGTTTCACATCTCCTAGCGAACGGAAGGTCCTCAGCGTCATAAGATGTATTAATGCTTTCCGAATACACCAAGGGAGACATTTTTCTTGGTTAGAAATTTCTATCGATTTGCAAATAGCTTCTCTTATTACGTTATTTTCTCTGTTAATGACGTCAATTTTCTTCAAGAGAATTAAAATGCTATGAATGGTGTAATAATAATAATAATAATAATAATAATAATAATGAAATGAAATGAAATGAAATAAATGCCAATGTTGCTATTGGTATTAAAAATATTTATCGTCTGCAAATAAATAAAAAGCGTTATCATAAATATTTTCAATGAAAAGATAAATTTATAATTGTAATTTATCGTTCGCAGATTTTTTCTAATTTTAGAAAATTAAATGTAAGTATATATACACAGAAGTATGGAGATATGCATGTCAGGGTCCTCCCGAAGAGACAGAAAGCAAAACACTTGGATTAGGAAACAAACCAAATTTACTGATGCTATTTCTAGAGTCAAGAAAGAAAAAGGGAGCTGGACTGGGCATCGTGCGAGAAGAAATGATGGTAGATGGACCACCAAAGTCTTATTTTGGGTACCAAGAGATAAGAAAAGACCGAGAAAGTGACCACTGTGTTGTTGGAGAGATGAAATTGTGATGTTTGGAAGAGCGGAATGGAGAAGAATTGCAGAAAACTAGGCAGTTTTGAATCACCTAGAAGAGGTCTTCATCCTGCAGTGGATTGATAAAAGAAAATTATGATGACTGAAATTGATTATGATGGTATAGATATATATATGGAAAAACAAATTAAAAAAGAAAGAAAGAGAAAGAAATTGAAATTGAAATTGAAAATTTTCTTTATAAAGAATAGTGAAAACATTTTAAAATAAGTGATATTTCTAAAATATTAAGTAAAAATTTAATCCAGATGAAATTAAAATTAGTTTATATTATATTAATTTTATTTTAACATCAGGCAAAAAAATTAGTAATGAATATCATGATTATGTTAAACAACTATTGCTATAAAGTTCTAAGCTACACCCAGAAGTTTTTAAAATAAAATTTAAAATAGAACAATTTAGATCAGTTTATATAAAGATTTAGTTTTTTAACTCAAAACATATTTAAACGTTTGGGTAAATGGGAACATCTTTAGTGTAAACAACTGAGCAATTTTTAAAATTTAGAGATGAAGTAGCTCGGATGTTTCTTGCCGAGGGATTCATTTTCGCAAACATGATAGCCATTTTAACTCTAGTCATGCCTTAAATTTATAGATAAATTCAAAAATAGTACAATAATAATAATAATAATAATAACAATAATAATAATGAAATGTTTAAAATATTTACAATAATCACATAAATTATTTATTTTCAATGCGTCTGACTAAATCATATTTTAGAAAAAAAAAAATGCACTTTAAAAAGTTGCATCTTTACTGCTGTAAGCACAATTTTAAACCTAGCTGTAGATTAGAAATAAATATAAAGTAATATATATTGCCCTAAAATAACTTTTAAAAAGGCAATAATAAAAAATATAAGCATTAGAAAAAAAAAAAAAATTAATAAGTTCATAATTTTTTTTTTAAAACAAATAGTGACAAAAATTTAAAAGTTTTCAAGGGGGTTATATACAAAAGCTGTAACGCTAAATGGTATAAATATTGCGAATTTCTCTTTGTTCATTTAAAGAAAAAAAAGTTACTGCCGTTGTTGTTTATTTTGTGTGTCTCTTTCTAGCATATGTATCCGCCAAAAATAATTACAATTTATTATTAAGTTGTCGAATTTTAAAACGGATTTTTGACATATTATTTCATTTAAAAAAGATATACTCTTAATTATTGTGTATTTCAATATAACCTTAAATATGGGAATTTCTATAATACTGTTCTGCTTTTGTCTTGTGTTTTGCATTATTGATATTCCTATTGAATGGAAAGGCGAAGCTGCTAAAAGACGGGTAGAACCCCAAAGGGGTTAATAAGTGAAGCGAATCGAAGGTTTGGTAAAGCTTACCTCTGGATTTGGTGAGCGGAGCGAGCAAGGGGCAGCCCCCCTTAGTTAAAAAAAAAATATTTGTAAAAGTAAAATGTTTGCAAGTTCACTTCGAAAAATATTTTTATTTTGTATTTAAAAAAAGCCAATCTGAAAATTTCTTTAGACATATAATCATCCGTAAACTTTATAACAGAAAATATCTTATTTTTATTTTCTATGTTATCTAGTAAAATAAAAAATAAAAATATCTAGTTTTTTTTTTTTTTTTTTTTTGAAATATAATTATATTCTTTATGTCTATGCTTATTTAACTAACATCTCAAACATTTAAAAATATACGTATATGTGTTCACTTGAATTTTAATATAAATAAATATTAAAATAATACATAAAAATAATTTATCATCCAGGATCTATTATTATCTCCAGAATTTTCAGTTTAATAAATTTCAGAAATTTGTTCTTAAAAATTTTTCTAGGTATACTGAACAAATATAAAACATTTTATTTGGGATTATTTATCCAGAATTTTTCGAAAAAATATTTTCATGTTTATGTATCACTGCACAATGTCTAGCAAAGACAATAAATAATCTTCAATGGCACGATCTGCACGAATTTCTTTCATGTAAAATGCCCCAAAAGTGATCCGACAAAGTAAAAGATTTACGCTTAAAGAAATCGTTCTTCCTATGTTCGTGTCTTAGTGACATTTTGTTCAACATTTTGCTTCTTTTTAATACTTGTATCTTTTCAGAGTAAAACTATGGAATTATTTTCATTTATTTGAACATTTTACTAGCTCAGGATTTCAACACACACACACACACTGCAAACGCACGCGCACAAAAATAACACATTTAAGAACACATTTTGTCCTCAATTTAACAACACTTTTTGGCGTTCTAAGCTAGAACACTTCATAAGAAACATAATTACATAAGAAACATAATTTAGTGTTATGCTTATTTGAAATAAAAATCGCTTGCACTCATCATAGAAAAATAATTTTAATAAGTGATAATTAAAAAAATATAATTATTCGAATAAAAAATTTGCTCTACATGAATTTTAATAGTAAAATATAGAAGAAAATTTTGTGATACTAGTTTCTGTTACAACAACATACTAGTTTCGTTTTCTCACCTTTAGCAGCATTCTGAATCTAATCCCCATAATACACACTGCTAAGCAAATTATTAAGAAAACGTCTGCATATTATTTCACGGGATAGGCTATTCTGTTTAATAAGCGTTTTTAAAGTGTTTCAACGTTAAAGATGAATGTGTTTTAGAAATGTTCTAAAAAGCGTTTAGAATATGTGTGGGATCTTAAATTTTGATCGAAACACTATCTGAACACATTTCTTGTCCTTGTAATTGTCAACAACACTTCCGCAACACTTTTTTTCCCTCGCGCAACAAAATCGAAACACATTCCTAATACAATCACAACACTTTTAGTTAGATGTGTTTACTATTACGTTCTAATAGCGTTTCAAAAGTGTTTCACGCATTTGCAGTGCACACACACACACACACAAAAAAAAAAAAAAAAAAAAATATGAAAAATATTTATGGAGTTAAAAATGAATCCATAGAAGTAAAATAGAAAGCAGAAGATCCATAGAAATAAAGGGCATGTAACAAGCTCCCTATTTTTTTTTTTTTTTTTTTTTTTTTTTTTTACAGAATGATCAATAAGCAAGTACTATACACTTTTTAACATTATTATATACATAAATAATGTATTTTTATGATAATTCATAATATACAAAACATAAAAAATTTATTACTGTTTTTCTTGAGATAGTGACGAGGTATAAAGTACCTAATCTATTGCTATGTATTGAGAAAACAAACAAGAAAGAAAATGTTTAAAATTTTTTTTGCAAAACACACGCTCTGAAAAACTCACGAAGCTTTGAACAAAATCTGGTAATAAAATGGATTGATAAAATTAATCTTCTGAGTTATTTCACTGTTACATACTTTGCTTTCATCTAAAAAGTACAAAGCAATTTTATCATTTTTATTGGAAATAAATAAAGATTAAAAACAAAAACATTTTACCATTGATTTACGAATAAGGCAGGCACTTCACATGCCAAATATGTCGATAGCAGATTTCCCTTTGAATTTTACCTTTGGTTAATTTTAGTACGTTTGTGTTGAAATACACAGTTTATTCAAAAAAGGCCAGGACTTATCGTGCAAAAACGATGTAACACATAGCACATACTTACATTTGATAAGAAGCTTTCACAGAGTCTCTTTCTAGATCGATACACTGTTTGAAATGATTGTACAGGTGCATAATACCTTGTGGAATTTTTAACCGTTTGCACTCGAACGTCGCCTCTCAGGCGATATCCGATTCATTACTTCAACTCGAACGGCGCTCGAGAGGCGCCATGACCAATTAAGTTACTATATATCTTATATCCACCAATAATGTTCTACAACTAAAATTGCTATAACAAGTGCATACTTCGTTAAGAAAGAGACTCCACCCACACTTTTTATGAAGTGCCTTTGGGCGTTGCTTGCCTTGGTTATTGGTAAATGGCCAAGAATGCTTTCCAAAATATCACACGATGAAAAATTATAAATCACAATATTCATATATAATGCTTGTAATATGTAAATACAGTAGAATTTCGTACAACGCGCTCCCACAAATGCGACGAAAAATCTGCGACTATTATTCATACAGCGCGATAAAGAGTCTTGTATAACGCGTAAAATAAAGGAAGCACGTGACGACATCTTTTCTACTTTCCACCTGTTCAAGGCTACTTACTTTTTCACTGCAGATAAGGATTGCTCCGTTTCTATGCCAACACCCGACGCTTTTGGTCTCAGTGCGGAATGAAATCGTCTATTCAATGTATGTCTCCTATAACGCGATTTCCTATTGCGCGGAACGTATCCCCCGCGTTATACGAGAGTCTACTGTATACATCAAATATAGAAATAAAATGTTTATATTTAAAATTCTTATGTTTCATATTTTGCATTTTTTATTAAAACTATTGTCGGGTAGCTCATTACGCTTACTAAAAGAAGATTCGAATGCAAAAGGTTAATTTTCCATCTCGCTTCAGGCCCGCACATTTGGAAAATACAAAGTGGTCGACATAAAAGAGGCCACTGACAAAAAAGAAGGCGTAGCCTTCGTAAAAGGTGCATTATGCCAGATCTTATATTAAGTAGATTAGATTTAGCTAGACTAGCTAAAAAGCAGAAACTACGAACTCTGCTGTACTTCTATATTTTTGAATAGATCTCTTACACAGTTCTAATTCTGTTTTCAAGCCATGCCCTTTTAAGAAGCATTTTCTAGTACGAAAAACTATTCCATGAGTACCGGAAAAGTTATGAAGGTTTATATGCGGATTACCAAATATCTGGAATATAGCTTCGAGTTGCTGGTATACCCATGCGAAAAAGGCTTCGAGTGCAAACGGTTAAACTTCAGTACTATTGAGTTCTGATGTATTAGCATTGCTTCAATCTTCTCTGTCGGTTCGTACCGCGGAACCTACATCTTCATTTATAGCTTGAGAGATAAAATATAGTTTTTGGAGATAGATGAGGTGAGTAAGAAGCGGTCTATTCACAAAAACAAAGTTCTCGCTAAACATTTCTATTCAAGAATGGACTTCTGATATGATACATCGTTTTTCAACGGGTACTAATTTTCAATTTCACACAAATTGGAGCACATAGTCGCATTCCTCACACATGATCTTGAAAATCGTTTCCAATTTAATGAGTAACGACCTTGCATTTACGGCCATAATAAAATTACGGAAAAAACTATGTAAGTAAAACATAGAAAAAATCTGAAGGAAACAATCGGTGCTTTTTTTTTCTGTTTAAACTAAAATGTTTCAGCATAAAAAGCATTTTATTACAAACCACATACTCATGCGTCATATACTTGATTTTAAATTAAAATTTAAAATGTACCAGGATTTTGTAGTACCCGTATATTCCTTTTAGAAATCATGCCTATTTTTAAAGACATGTGCACATGTATAAAATATAGCATAGATTTAATAAATTAATGAATAAATCAAAAATTTTTAATTTGATCATAATACTTGCTACATATAATATTGAAACGAAACTAAAAATTCGATGGATGAATAAATTATTTATGCGCTTATTTTGAAACAAAATGCATAACTTTCCATTTTCCAGATCATTATATTTAAAATGGAGTAATGTAAATTCTTTTCTTTCTTATTTAAATATCAAAATAAATAAATAAATAAAAATAAGATTTTTCAGTGTATTGAATCATTCACTGAGAAACTTATTCAGCAAAATTTTGTTAAAATACTGGAATTAGGTAAGCATATTTCTACAATTTCCCATGGTACTTCAAATTCATTGAAGCAAATATTATCAAATTCTTTTCTGTGTTGAATAAGAATAAGTTGAAATAATACATCTCTATATTTGTAATTTATGAACAGGAACACATTTCATTAAAACCATTTTTATTTCTGAAATTTTTATATATCTTTATTTTTTCCCTCCATTTATTTTTTCAGTTTTATATTTAACCATTTCTTTTCTTTTCTTTTTTTAAATAAGATTTTTTTTTGTCTTATTTGTTTACAATTTATTGTTTTTTATATATTAATTTCTCAGAAATTATATTAATTTAAATTTTTTGTTTAATCATATACTGTTAAAAATTTCAACAAAAAACTACTAGATTTTTTTTTTTTTTTTTTTTTTTTTTTCCGCGAAATACGGACATTTTTACTAAATAATTTTTGCATACGCTAGCTTTTCAAAAAATTTCATTTGCATAATTTAATGGCCAAAAGTACTGAACCACTTATATGAAAACTCCAAACAAATATCGTGTAAATTCAAAAAGTTACGAGAGATAGAATGAACAAAATTTCAGTTCCTCTCAAAATAAAAGCTGAAGTATAAGGTGTTTCACTCACATTTTTATTTTGAATCAGTCAATGCCCAATGGTAATAAAGTGTTTGTTGATTATAAATATGTCTTTGATAAACCCTCTTATCTTCCCTTTTTTTTTTTGTGAGTGGACCTGAAAGACTCTGTTCATTCTATCTCTCAGAGCTTTTTGAATTTACACGATGTTTGTTTGGATCTTTCATATAAGTAGCTCAATACTTTAGGCTATTAAATTATACAAATGATTTTTTTAAAAGCTTGCACATGCGTAGTTAAAAATTATTTAGTAAAATGCTCATATTTCGCAAAATATTTAACATTTTTGCATTCTGATTGCAATATGCTGTGTCTAATGTTGTATGCCAAATTCCTAAAAAATGACTTTGCACTGGGTTTAAATACCCTACGTGTTATAATTAAAAAGGTGTTTTTTTTTTTTTTTTCTCTCAATGAGAAAAAAAAAAAAAAAAAAAAAAAAAAAAAAAGTTATAACTTTTTGCATATATGTGGTAGCCTCACAAAAATTTATATAGATAATGAATAATCTTCATAATCCCATTCTACAGATAAGAAGAGGGTTGAGTTATTCGGGGTTATGGGGATTCAGAACGATTAAGGGCCCGCTTCACTCACCGCCGAAGAAGCCGAAGCTAATGTTATTCTATGGGAAATTTTTCTTTACAAATAACATATTAACTAATACATATTTTTAAATTCTGTTTTCACATTCACAAAATTCCCAGCTGTTAAATTGACGGATCTTTTTTAAAAATTATTTTTTTAATTTTTTATATTTTATTTTGAAGCTGCAAAATACGAATTTTCAATATGTGAAATTTTTTCATTTTGCAATTTCAAAATAAAATATTAAAAATTAAAAAAATACTTTCTTAAAAAAGGTCCGTTAATTTAACAATTGGGAATTTTCTGAATGTGAAAACAGAATTTAAAAATATGTATTAGTTAATAAGTTATTTGTAAAGAAAATTTCCCCATAGAATAACATTGGCTCGGGCTTCCGGCGACGGTAAGTGAAGAGGGCCGTTAAGGGCAATTAATTGCACTAGGGTGCTAGGCCTTCAGATTAGAAGAAAAATACTCATAATTTCATGCTACAGTCGAAACGCATTTAAAACATTACTTTTTACAGGGTGATCCAAAACATTTTGATTTTTGTTTAATTTTTTACTGGTCCCCTTTTCTTTTTCATGACACAACTTTTACTGAAAAATATGAGGTATAATATGTTCTTTACACTGCCAAAGTTTCAAGATGAATCCTAAAGAACTTTTCTAGATATTTGATAAAACGTCTAAATTCGAAAGTGTCCGAATACTTATTGATAGACAGTGTAGTTACTTTTATGAAGTAAAAATATTCAATTTTTAAAAATTAAAAACATATTTTAGACACTTTGTGAAAGTAATGAACTAAGAATTCCATCGAAAACGGCAAGTAAAGAGATTCGTAGTGCTATATTTTACTTTACAGACGGTTTCACTATTGCGAATTAAACTGTTAAAAATAACTTTTTAACATTTCATCTAAAGAATAGTCCAAAATAGGAATTTTAAGCTTCAATCATAGATGCCAACTGTGCGATAGCAATCGTGCACGTAGTTGCCAAGTCTCCAAATTAGGCGGGAGACTTCATATCAGAAATTTCCTATAATAAATCTCACTTTGTTTAATCGTGGAAAATTAATGTGTAGGATTTCTATCAAAAAATACTGGTGTGAAGCCTATTTAAAAATTAGAAACGTTGTCAAGTACTATCATACGGCTAGAAACATTGGCTACAACCAATATTTTAGTTCTAAGTTTCACTACTTCGGTTGGTACTTACTTTATATAATGGCACCACTAAAATGATGTAACATTGCACCAAAATATTGATTGCGTCTAGCTGGAATAACTTTTTTTGATGAAATGTAGGATTTTATTTTTAACAATTTATATTTCTAAAAAGCACAAGAAAGTCATTCTTATGATTAGAATTCATTGTAATGCATCAATTAGGAATAGAAAAAATCCATCAAGTATTATTGCAATAGAAAGGCATTAAAGGAGTTGTGAATTTCCCTGATCTGCAAGTTACATGTATGATATTATTGCCTAAATAACAAATAAAAATGTATTAAAGAAAAGGTTATAATTCATTTTTGTTTTTACCTCATATTTAAATATTTATTATTATTATTGGTATTATTATTATTATTACTATTATTTAATGTATAAACTATATTCGATTTCAGACTTAGATAACTTTTAGATTAGGTGCAATTAATATATATATGTATATATATATTTCTTTTAGAGACTGAAAATAAGAGTTCAAAGCTTATTTAATGAAATAAAATATTTAGATTTATTTTTTTACAAAAAATTGCTCACTAAGCTAAATGGCGACATGCTAAAACAATAACAATAATATTCATTTTTAAATGAGACACTTTTATAAAATGAAGCATTAAAATTCTCATAGAATATCTTGGAAAGGAAGAAGGGGGAATTTGACTAATGTGCAACCTTAATATTCAATGACTGGGCCATATGACCCGTGTGTTACATGCATAAAACAGGGTTCCTAGTCGTCTCTTTTTTTAGGCACCGGAATTTATTATATTTATTTATTTAAATATTTTTTCACGAATCGGAAAAAGAAAAAAAAAAAAAAAATCTTTTAAAAAATATGCTCTTTGAAATTTCTGATGCCTAAAAAAGGTGAAAAGTGGGGACCCTGGTATAGTAAGTGCAGACTGAACAGAAGAATTAATAGCAGCAGCGCACAAAATTTTCGCTCTTTTTGCAGAAAGACTTTAAAAGACAAGAAACTTTCGCTTTTTCTCATATTACTATTTTTATACAATAATCTCTATCATATTTAATCACGACAGAGCACAATAAAAAGTGGGCAAAATATTTCTGTATATAAATAGTGGTAGAAAGAAAAATTCGGAAATTTCTTATCCTTGTAAATATCCTGAAAAAAAAAGGGGGGGGGGAGGGGGCGAAGACTTCGAGATCTGATAGTAGCTATTATTTTTTATCCTCCCAAAGAAAAGTTACAGTTGTAAGAAATTTGCTCCAATCATAAAAAGGAACTTAAAAAAATGCTCTTAAAAAAATAAAAAATGCACAGTCAATTTGAAGCAGTTAAAATTAGCTGGACCACCAACACATAATAATCTTTAATAATCCAAAAAAATATCATGAATAATATTGAACAAATTTATCAAATACATGATTTTCTTTTTAATATATAGTCAATAACTTTTTTCAATAGATACTATTTTATTGTAATTTACGTGTTGTGCTCCTTTGATATTTAAAATTGATTTTCAGTTTAATAAGAACTTTTCAGATTTACTGTTGTACATTGTAAAAGATTGTTAAAAAAATAGGTTTGTGACATTCTACGTACCTACTTAGTAAGTAGCAAATAAATAATATTTGCATCACCAACAATTTGCGTAATATTAATTATAAAAATACTCATAGTAAATTACACAAACCCGATCCATTACATATACCCGCATGTTGTGGACATAACATTCTTCTATATTTCCTTATACAAATTCGAAAAGTGTTAATTAAAAATTAAAATTATTTAAATTTATTTTAAAGAAAAGGATTATTTGACTATACCAAACTTTCAATATCTTACAAAATCCCTTTTTCATACTAGCAATTAATTTCAGACATCTACGTGTCCATCTTCAGAGCTAAGTATTTTTACAACGTCGTTCTTCCCGAGGAAACTTCGTTGTTTACGTCGTTGGGTAATCTTGATGTCGTTGTTTCACTTCACTTCGTTTTCCACTTGAGTTGGTTTCTTGTAGGAATTGTTGCCAGACTGTAAAAATGAGGTAGTGCTCTCGGTCGTTCACAGCGTTGTTATTGGTTATTATTTCAAGGGCCTCCCGTTTTAGTGCGTAATTATGGTTATTGTAAGGGGCGATTTTGTTAATATTAATAGAGTTAATGTTTATAGGGTTATTGTTGTGGGTGGTGGAGAAAGCTGTAGATGATTTTCCAAATTTTAGGTCGGCGTGGTGTTCTTTTTCGCGTTCAGAAATCTTACGTTTTGTCATCCCGATGTAACAAGCTTTATTTCCGTTGGTGTGTTCAAATTCGATTTTATAAATGCCTGCGGTAGAGTTTTGTTGAATGATGTGAAACCTCCTTTTAAACGAATCATATTTTAGTTTCAACCAAAACATCTACCGCCAAACTCAAGGAGTCCCTATGGGTTCCCCCATTTCCGGCATTATCGCCGAATTAAAACTCCGACACCTCGAAAATTCAGCCAGCAACATTATTAACAAGTGCAATCTCTGGACACAGTACGTCGATGACATTTTTGCCATTATCCCTAACTCTGAAAATCCTGACAACATTTTAACCCACCTTAACAATCTCGACAACAATATTAAATTTACCATAGAAAACGAAACCAACAACAATCTAAATTTTCTAGACATAAAAATTATAAGAATTCCTAATAACATTTATGACACCACTATATACCGTAAACCTACTGCTAACACCGAAATCATAAATAAAAATTGTAATACCCCCCTCTCATACAAATTATCTGCCCTCCGTTCTTATATTAACCGCGCTATCCTCGTATTTTCAAACAAAAACTATTTAAAACCGAATTACTTATTACTCAAAGCCGAACTTAACTACATTAAAAAAAATCGCCTTAAAAGCCAATTACTCTAAAAACCTAGTGAATAACCTTTATAAAAAAAAGCATAAAATCCTTGAATAAAATTAACAGTGCCCAAAAACCCAAACCCAACTTCAGCCTAAAAATAAAAAACAGAAGCCAAAAATTTAAATATAAACATACCAATAAAACCCAATAAAAAGATTTTCCAGCACATCCGTAATGAAAAAGACATCATTCAACAAAACTCTACTGCAGGCATTTATAAAATCGAATTTGAACACACCAACGGAAATAAAGCCTGTTACATCCGGATGACAAAACGTAAGATTTCTGAACGCAAAAAAGAACACCGCGCCCACCTAAAATTTGGAAAATCATCTACAACTTTCTCCACCACCCACAACAATAACCCTATAAACATTAACTCTATTAATATTAACAAAATCGCCCCTTACAATAACCATAATTACGCACTAAAACGGGAGGCCCATGAAATAATAACCAATAACAACGCTGTGAACGACCGAGAGCACTACCTCATTCCTACAGTCTGGCAGCAATTCCTACAAGAAACCAACTCAAGTGGAAAACGAAGTGAAGTGAAACAACGACATCAAGATTCCCAAAGACGTAAACAACGAAGTTTCCTCGTGAAGAACGACGTTGTAAAAGTACTTATCTCTGAAGATGGACACGTAGATGTCTGAAATTAATTGCTAGTATGAAAAAGGGATTTTGTAAGGTATTGAAAGTTGGTATAATTAAAATTATTATTTATCAAAATCATTTTTCACTGAAAATGTAGACGATATTCACATCAGAAATGTATAACCCTGATTGTTTTTATTATTTTTTTAAGCATGTGTATTATATATTTCTATATAAAGCTGTCTAATTTCATGTCTTTACATGAATTATTTTTTGCCTTTCAAATCAAGAAACCAAAAAAGATACAATACATTAAATGACAACAATTGCAGAGCAGTAACTTTTTTTTAATTAAAACATAAGGTTTATTTGCATGAAGATTTTTCCCAGTATAACTTAATTTACTTTTTCTTTTTCTTTATTATTTTTACTGGTTGCGGACTTAAGCTAAATAGTTTGTCCAAAAAGTTGCTTTATTTTCAATTACGTAAACTGAATTCTCAAATAAAATTACAAATATTCAAAAAAAAATTTTTTTTGATTGTATTTAAAACTGAAGATGAAACAAGACGATATATTCTAGTAAGATATTTTGAAAATTCAATCTTTGTATTTCTTTTTCTTTTAAGATAAAGTTCGTATAAAATAATCAAAATAATTGATCTGGTTCTTAAAGTGACTAATAAAAAATACGTATTGGAGAAATTGTTTTTGTACAAAATCTAGATAAATCTATATGAAATGACAGAAAAATACTCTGGAAATCTACTTCAAGATAATTGAAATAGCTGTTGTTATATCCTGTTCTTAATTTACAAAGAATACGTACACGATAAGAAACCTAAAAGATAAACAGAACTGTGTATTTATAGACTAAGAACAGGGACAAGTAGAATTTTTCAAATCTTTTTCCAAATATCAAATGCTTTTTTTTTTTTTTTTTTTTTTTGATTTTTTGTTTTGTTTCAAATAAAGAAAGAAATAGTCAAAAAGAAAAAAAAAACTTGAACTAAAAAAACGCATAAAACTTTTGAAATGTAAATTTAGTCATTAAATTAAAAGTAAAATACAGAAAACGTAGGGCTTTTACTTTTATTAGTAGTAGTAGTAGTACGACAGGACTATTTCTTTCAATCTGGCATTTTGCGACGTTGCCAATTTGTAGTGTTCAACTTCGAAAATGCCTGCCAATATCCAATTTTATCATTTAATTTCTTACTCTATCTTAAAATATTTTGTGAAATCCGTAAAAACTTTTTTATGTATATCTGTTTTTTTTTTTTTTTTTTTTTTTTTTTTTCCATTTCCCACCGGTGAGGACCGAACTCACAACTTTCGGGTTTGTAGTTGTGTACGCTGGCCACAGAGCCAACCGGTCTGAGCTGAGTACTTCCTGATTATTTAGACTAGTGTTTTCAGATTTTTTTTTTTTTTTTTTTTTTTTTTTTTTACTTTTACAAGCTACAACTACAACTTCAACTGATCTAATAAACAAAAGGGATTTAATTATTATTATTATTATTAACGAAGTACTTCGCAGCGTTCCTAAAGTTTCACACGCGTTTTATTATATTGCCACCACTATCGTTAATAAGAATTTTTCTTTGAAATATATATATATATATTTTTTTTAAATGCTGTTACAACATGTGTAAATATTGTGTAATAAAGTTTTCTTTTAAAAAGGTGGTGACGATGTAATAGAAGGAGCTTAAAATTTTTTAGAACGTTGCTATGCCTGTAATGGCAATAATCTTTTGCAGTGCTTTTCATCGACTGAATAATACGAAGTTTAATTTTTTTTAAGTATGGTATTCAATAAAAGAACCCATGAATGCATTGAAAGTGTTTTTGATTTAATAATGAAATAAATTTCAATTTATCAGATAAATATTTGAAGATGCCTGAATCAAATTACTTTTAAATAGTCATATATATATATATACTGTACACTAGTAATTAGCATTAAATATGTTTAAAATGTATATCGTATAAAGTTTAATACCGGATTAGTACACCTTTAATTCTTCAAACACTCAAACATTTTTTATAATGATTATTAGAAAATAAGCCTATTATGGTAGCGCTTAGTAATACTAAGAACTTAATATTAGTAAAGGTATGTAAGTCTATTAAGAAATATTAAGAAAGAATCGTCACTTACTTTTATATTTATTTTTCTTTATTTTCATATTATAATCCATGACCTTATCTGAAATGATAAACTGAGCTATATTTTAGAGCAAAAATCTCACATAGGGTACGTGCACCAGTGATTTACCCTTTTTTTATCTCTGATGTTTTTAATGTTCTAGTCATCAGAAAATATTTTTAGAAATCTTTAGTTAGTACATATGAAAGACATTCAGAACCACATATATGTTAAAATATATACATTTGATAACAATTATTTTTTTTATGAATTTTTATTTGACACCCACTCAATTTTCCAGTAATTGATACTGCCAGATTTTAATTTTATCAGTAATTGGCACCCTATGCTCCAATGTTTGACACTGCTAGTTATTAATTTTAATAGTTATTAGCACCCTGTGCTCCAGTGTTTGACATAAAATGTTAAAATTTTTATATGTAAAATATATGATTTTATTATTTTTCTTATTTATTAATTTTTTCGGGATAGATATCAATTACTGGAGCATGCCAAATACTGGAGCACCTGCCCTATATCTTTTTTTTTTTTTTTTGCGATATTAAGGATTATTTGAAATCACGTTTTGCCCTCTCCCCTCTTTAAGGAATGAATTTCTAAAATTCTAGAATTTAGTTTTTAGGTATTTGTATTAGCTGTATTTTAGAGCAAAAATGTCACCTATATCTGTTTTTTTTTATTTTTTTTTAAGATATATAGGGTTATGTGAAATCACGTTTTGCGCATATAAAATCTCGTTTTGCCCCCTTCCCTTCCCCCCCCCCCCCCTTGTGGACCGAGTTTCTAAAATTCCAGAAATTGTTTATTAGATATTTGTGTTAGCTATATTTAAAATCAAAAATGTTACGGATATCTGTTTTTTTGTTGTCGTTGTTGTTTAAGATATAAAGGATTTTGTGAAATCACGTTTTGTTCTCCCTCCCCCCCCCTTGGGGGTGAATTTTGTAAAATCGCTTCTTAGTGGATGTCTACGTAATAGAAGGAACATTGTCACAAAATTTCACGCCTTTAGGGGAACGGGTTTGATCTGGGCGATGATGAATCGCTCACTCACTCACGCACTAACTCACTCACTCAGGAGAAACGATTTTATATATACTTATAGATTATGTTACTATACATTAAATAATATATTTATGTTATTATACATGCACATACCTGGTAACATTTATACTCGTACTTTATTCCGGAGTATATTGTCAGTACCTATCCTTTTTTTCACAAAACTATTTTTAAATTGCATATTTCTTCTCATTTCATCGTGATTACATTATTGGGAGAAATTTCTCTACAATCAAAGTGGTATGAAAGAAGCGCGAGCGCTAACAATATTCTAAAATAAATTACAAATATCGCCAGGTATGTTACAAACACACACACACACGTATAATATTACATAGGTAGATAGTTTATCTTCAAAAAGTATCAGATTAAAAATTCTTTTAAATGTTTCATATATTTTGCCTTGAAGCATTTCTTTTGTAATTCAATTTTATGTTCATCTAAACTGAAATTAAACTATAAAAATTATAAATGCCATTTTTTGACTATTTTTTTCCTTTTATAGAAGGAGCTCATATATATTTCTTTCTTTTAAACTAATTCTTTGTGATAAGAAAGGAAAAACAAAATTAACTGTTGATTGAATAGTTTATTGGAAAGTAAGAATTACATTTATCTTTTAAGCTATTCAGTAAAAAACGAAAATTACTGAGTATTTTTCTTTTGCACTTGAAAGCAAATAGTTTGCGTGAATACTTCCCCTTCGGAAAAATTGAAGAAATTGAAAATTTTATTTTTATTTCTCTTACGAATGTTAGTAAATTTAAAAATTAAGATGACTGTATATTTCTGTTAGAATATGTATCTTCCTACGAAATTTTTTAGATAATTATAAAACGTAAAAATAATATTTAAATCATTTAGTATTTGCTTGTATTTTTCTGCCACAATTTATTGTAAAGTAAAATATAAAATTTTCTCCCCTCTTTTTTTTTTTTTTCTTTCTTTCTTTCTTAATTTCAATTTGTGTTCTCTGGAGATAGAAGGACATGCCATAACTGTAAGTGGAAAGGTTCTAACGAAAGTGTACTATAGTACTAACATCAGCAAATAGTTGCAAATTTGCACCATATCATCTGTGAATTTGATATGCATTTTACAATGAAATCCGTGATGCAACACCCACAAGACATTAAAAACTAGTATGATGTGGCCATCACAATACTTTCTTCTATATAATTTTACACAAAATTCATGCTATAGAAATTGTTTATTAAATTATTAAATTATTTTTTTCCATTATAAATTCAGACGATTTTTATCTGACAGAATTATATTACTAAATGCCAAAAGAAAGTAATTTTTTTGCCAATATCAAAAGATTTTTTTTTTGTTGTTGTTAGAAATTAAAAAAAAAAAAAAAAAAAAAAAAAACGATAACTTTGTTTTAAGTTATCACAGACCTTTGGCTCAATCATTCGTTTTAAAAGAACTGACGAGATCTTTCGAAAGATACTCATATTGAAAACTTACACCCACGGAGGGGAGAAGCAATGCTTCCACATGCACAAACTTTTTTTTCCTAGTTTACTACTACTATTATCGATAATTCATGTCAATTTTAAGATCACACATTAAAAATAACTCTCCTTATGTACATTTATACGAAATTTTGTTCTATACTGCCATGTTAAAATTTTAAAACAAATGGAATCACAGCGCCACCAGTTGAGCGAATGATCCCCAATCTAGTCGGCACCAGTTTATGTCAGGTTCCAAATAATAACAAGTTTAGTTAAATCATTCATTGGTTCGTGAGATATAGCGTCCACAAAATTTTTGATACACACACACAGACAAACTGACAGACAGACTTTTTCTAAAAACAGTCGAACTGTGTTCAGGACATTCCAAAACATGTAAATTCATCGAAAACTGGAGTTCGAAAATTTTCACTAATCCAATACTTTCTCTATATATACATATAGAAGAAAGTAATAAGACAAGCACTGAACACAAATCACTGAAAATGATTTTGTCATTCTAAATCCAGTATATGGCATACATTACACTAGGATCATTTATACTCCATAGGTGCCAAATCTTCTGCTTTCCCCGGGAAACTTCACGCCAGAAATTTTCTTTAAGAAATTTCTATTTATTTGATCGTAGAAAATCAATCTGATAGTAAAAAATGATCGTAGGAAATCAATCTGATCAATCTAACGTAATTTATTAAAAAAAATTGTGGTGATAAATTTGATTTAAAAATTGAAAATGTTGGCAGCTATGTAATATCCTAAATGTACATTAGAACCCCCCCCCCCTCACGAAGGCATACCACCCATTCCAAGATATCCCTCATGTTGACAATTGCTATAAACCCACAAAAAAAAAAAAAAAAGAGTTTGTTTTTCTTTTTGAAATTTGTACATATATGCAAAGTAATGCGTCAAAAGATATGATCGAAGTAAAATAATTTAATTCTTGAATTTCTTTTTCGATTTAACTAGAAACGCAAATTGAAGCTGAAAATGAAATGGAAAAACAGAAAATATCACAAATCGGAAAATGAAAATTAATATTCATTTCCTTTACTTTGAAAAACAAAATAAAAATCTATAACGACATTTCCTTGGGGGTTATTTTTACAAAAAGTCATTTAAATGTTTATTGCACTTTGAAGAAAAGCAAAATCAAAATTTCCAATTCTAAACAACTAAAGAGAGAATGGTATTGGCTTTCTCACATAAACTTAGATTTTTTTTCTAAAAAATTATTTTCAGTATGCAACCTAATGATCTGTAAGTGAAAAAACTCTAATAGAAAAAAAAAGTTGGAAGTGGGACGTTTTAAGATAATGGCATTTAGAATTCGAAACTTAAAAGAAACCGAAGGCAAATCATGGAAAGGTCCATTACAGTATAAGTGAAAAATGAATATTTGAACGAAACAAAAATTTTAAATATATATTGGAAATATTTCTTCATTTTTCATAAAAAAGGAAGAAAAAAGTGTGTATTTCATGCTAGAATAAATATTAGTTAAATAACTCGATTTTGGTAACGTTCTTCCAGCAAATTATTTATTTTAACAAATATTGGTAAATGTTTCAGAAAAAAAAGTGCATTCTTGTATAATTAATTTACTTAGTTTAGTTTTATTTTCCACATAAATTCTGCTAAAAGATTTCTTTTCCTTTCTTCTGTCTTGGCTTATTATATTTATTTATCAGTAGGCCCCGATCACGACAAACTGAGACCCTGGACAAAAAAACATTAAGTGGCAATCTTAAAACCATCACAACATAATTCATTTGTGACAGATGGTTAGTCATATCTATAATACATATATGTTTTTTTTTCCTACTGTAGTTGTACTATTTCTTTCATTAGTTCTAGTACTACTTGCAGGAAATATCGTTTTCTATTTGCGGTAAAGCCTAACAAATGAAACATTGCTTTTTTTTTTTTTTTATAATAATAATCACAGCTTTTATTTCTAAATATTTTTTCCGTCTCTTATGATCTCTTATCCACAGATGCCAAGATTTTAATTTATTCCAGAGTATATTTAGCCCCGCCTTTTACTTGCACCACTTTATTTATAGAAAATTTTACTTTAATATACATATTTGGTAAAATAAGAAAATATTACTCTAAAAAGATAAGTGGTAGGAAATAAAGGCGGGGCTAAAAATACTCCGGAATGAATTAAAATGTTGGCATCTATGCTTATCTGACGAGATGGCTAAACAAGGGGTAAATGTGCCATTGTTGATATAATTATTTCAAAAGCATACGCTAAAGGAAAGCAGTAATCTTATTGGAAACTGGCATAGCATTGTAACGATTCTAAGACGAGAAAGATTTTTTATTAAAACCATTTTCGTAATTTAAAGAATCTTCAAGAGACAGAATGCTCCATTCATCATGTTTAACCATATACATCAATTACAATTTGCTGGCATAAAAAATTGGAAAGTTCATCAGCATAAAAAATTGTTTCTATCAATTGCGGAGCTTTATAACAGATATGCATAGCTGCCAACTTGTAGGTTGAAATTTTTAACAGAAATTTGTAATGTATTTTTTAGCAGTTTTTTGCGAGTAAACTTGATGAATTTTTTTTACAAAGAAATACTGGTGTTAAAAAAAACCGCACAAGTTGGTACTTATGGGTATGTGTTCAGGAATTAAAAATCAATTTATTTGCTCGAAAGTTTAAGTTTTTAAGGATGAATTTCATATTTCTCATTTGAAAAATTTCATTGCTGAAATTTTGTTTTAAATAAAAAATAGTGTTTTATAAATTAATATTAGGTATGGACTTGAGATCCCTTTGTAGTCCGGAGCCCCTGGCCAAAGTCACGGTTTGCCCATGCTGTAATATGGGCCTGGGTATCAGTTGTTTCGTTTATGGTTTTACTTTTAACACTCTAGCATACAGAATATCTGTTTGTTTTGTGCAATTTTTTCTTTAACCCTTTAACTCAATAAGCGGTCTTCAATAAGCGGTTTAACACTGAGTGGTTAGAGACCCGCCTTTTCCCCCTGATACTTCCATCAGAATATTTATATGATAATTTTTATTTAATTAATGGTGCAAACATACTGTCAAAAAATTCCGAAAGAAAAATATTGGTGGAAGAATCAGGCAAAAAATGTAGTCTGTGACCACCCTGTAACAGGCCTGTCTTGTATTCTGGCATTCATGAATAGACGATTTGTGCTATTTAACATTTTCAGGACCGCATTTTTCCTAATTTAAGCTGAAGCCCCACTTTTGACGTTGCTCTAAAATATATTACAGTAGATATTATAGCATATTTTTGTGAATAAATATGATAATGGTTATTATCAGAAAATAGTTGTGGGAGGTGAAATATCCTTGTGTGTGACTCAGGGGTAATAGGGCTAATATATCTTTACGATTCTTTTATTGAACTACATCTTTAAAAAAAAAAAATCTATAAACGATTTATAAATATAAGTTAAATAAATAAACAGATGCGAATTCTTTTCGTTATTTGCAATTCGCTACATGCTATAATATGCTGATGACACTGCGATTTCAATACGACTTCTAAAAATGCAATTTTTATACGATAATAAAAATTGCAAAAATTGTATGGTATTCTACTCTAATTTTTCCGATACACTTAATTTCGCAGAATTTTACAAAAGTAGCTATTGGAAAATGAAATTATAAGTTTGTAAGACAAACTGAAATAAACAAAAAAAAAAAAAAAAAAAAAAAAAAAAAACGATCGGTGACTAATTTTGCCTCCAAATATTAGACGAGATATTTAAGGAAGTACCTTAATTTACTGTGCACAATTTGAATATCACATAAACATAGTTACCAACATCCTAATTTAATATTTCGTAGCATTGTTAGTTCCCGCCCATTTTTCTACACTACTTAATTTCTAGAGTAATTGTCTCTAAATATAATTACAATTAAACAAGCATAGTTGCCAACATTTCAATTTATTCCGGAGCATTTTTAGCCCTGCTTTTATTTCGTACCACTTTATTTTTAGAGTACTTTTCTCCAATATGTAACTACGATATAATAAGAAAAATTTACTCCTAAAGAAAAAAGTGGTAAGGAATAAAGGCGGGGCTAAAAATGCTCCGGAATAAATTGCAATGTTGGCAACTCTGAATTCTAAGAAAAAGACTCTAAAAGTAGACTTGTGGGGGGGAAAAGGCAGGAAGTAACAGTACTACCATAGCCTCCTGAACTACATGCCTGTCGCGTGGCTCGGAATCTTGGCATAAGTTCGAGCGATAGGCAGCGCCTCCTGGTACAGATTGCGCGACCTTTTTATTCATTAGACACCAACAATTTTTAAAAGTAGGATTTTATATACATACAAGGTGAATATAATCGAAGAAACGTCGATTATATATATCATATATCACTTCTTAAAATTATTGGTGACAGTTGAATAAAAAGCGCAATATGTACCAGGTGGCGTTGTCTACCGCTTGAACTGTAGCCAAGTTTCCGAGCCATGCGACAGGCATCTAGTTTAGGAGGCTATGGTACTATGAAGTATTAATTAAGATATTGGCAGTTATGCATAAATCAGTTATACACCAGAAAATTTATGAAAAAGAAAGAACTATATTTCTACGAAAAAAAATACCTCATACAAATAAAGGTTCGTCTGTTAATACTTTCGCAACCGCTAACAAATCTATAACTACTCCAGTGGGGTTTCTTTTGAAATTTGTATGTTAATATATTTCTTTAAAATATTCATTATATCCATGTTTGTATAATAAAATAGTACGGATAGTAATAGTTTCACTGGAAAGAGTATAATTATTATGTATATTCATATGCAATATAAATATAGGTAGAGAAAAGCTTATTCTGAAATAATGTAACTTGAAAGAGTAACGCTCACAGGCGGAACATCCAATCAAAAAGACTAAAACGTGCGTTCGGGAAAGTGTTAATTAAAATTTGTGGTTAAAACATGATTTATCCCTTTCAGGGGCTGATATACATTTCATAACATCTAATTTTAATTCCCAGTTTCGAAAATTCACCCCAAATATTTTTAATAATTTACCTTTTTGACTTATCCGAAAAAGTTCATTTATTTCTTATCATCTAATTCTCGTCTCAAATTCTGGTGGTAGTTGATATTAACTAAACGTAATTAAATTGCCCTGAAAGGGTTATTTGACCTGTGAATTATACGCAGGAAAATACGATAAGAGATTCTACAATATTGATTACGATATTAATTAATTCATATGAATCATGAATAATTAAAATTCGGTACAAATTTTACTATGAGCGATCGCATATGCTTTCACCAATTATATTTAACTGATTCTGAATTTGGTATGTCACATATGACGTTTTCGAAACAAATTAATTAATACATAGAGAACGTTCAAGTCGAAAAAAATAAAAATAAAAAGGAATACGGAAACGCTAAAATATCTTAGCTGTTAACATCCTAATTAACCCTTTTCTGGTCCTACTTAATTTCACTCCTCTGGTCTGTGTTGCCAAATTTAGTGACTGTTTTGTTCAATATCCACCCCTGAATTCTAACTGTAACGGTTGCCTAATTACTTTGAAGGTTATTCGTTCATTATCCATGTCACATATCACTACTCAAAATTACTGGTGAGAGTTTTAGATAATAATTTTGTGAAGCACTGTATCACACCGTAGCCTCCTAAACTAGATGCCTGTCTCTTAGCTCGGAAACTAGGCAACAGTTGAAGCGGTAGACAGCGCCCCCTAGTGCAGATTATGGGACTTTTTTATTCAACTGTCTCCAATAATTTAAAGAAGTGATATGTGATGTATAAAATCGGCGTTTCTTCGATTCTATTCGCCTTTTATGTATATCATATTCCACTTTTAAAAATTTGTGGGTGGCTATTGATTAAAAAAGTCTCGCGATCTGTCCTAGGTGGCGCTGTCTTCCGCTTCAACTGTTGCCTAGTTTTCGAGCCACGCGACAGGCATCTAGTTAAGGAGGCTATGGTAATTCTTATCGAATTTAAGTATGACTAAATAAGAAGAAAAATACTCTAAAAAAAGAATTCTGTGAAAAAAAAAAGAGGACGGATACTAAGAGTACAGCAGAATATTAATTAGAATGTTGGCAGCTATGCAAAATATTAATAATAATAACAATGTAAAAAAGAATTTGCATAACTAAACAAACTGGGGCATAATTATGCATTTTTTTTTTTTTTTTTTTTTTTTTTTTTTTTTAAACAAAGAAAATGAAATGTGTCAAATAAGAATTCGCTCTGAAGTAATCACATCCAACATTATAATTTATTCAGGAGCGTTTTTAGCCCCGCCTTTATTTGGCACCACTTTATTTATAAAATAATTTTCTGGAATATATAAGTTTGATTTAAAAAAAATAAAAAATAAAAAAGTGGTATGAAATAAAGGCGGGGCTAAAAATGCTCAGGAATAAATTAAAATGTTGTAAACTGTGTAATCATATTGACGTTAAGTTTTCAAAAGAAGATCCTCATCGTGTAAGACAGTGACCCTGATTTTGCAAGAAAATGAAAAAACATTCTACGCAACCAAAAATGCGCTTCTTGATCAGTACGCATTTGACAGAGAATGCTACAAAGAGCAAAGCAACTAGTAGATCTTCAAATAAGGAATGTTAAACATAAATATATAAATACAATAAATTGGAAAAAAAAATATTGTCTTGAAATGACCTTTTTTTTTTTTTTTTTTGCTTGTAGTATTTGGTTGAAAAAACATTATTTTTCAATAACCGCTATTCACTTTACAAGAGCAAATTCGCATAAATCATGCCTTAAAAAATATATTTTCCTAATAGCATTCAACTGTAACGAAAATATTTTATCTATTGGAAATTTCATTTAAAATTTATAAAAATAAACATCTACGTATTACGAATTTATTTTATTTAGATATTAATTCTAAATTACGAAATATATAATTGTAGATCATTAACAGAAGGTCTCATAATACTGCTTCTGTAATTTCAGGGTTTATGGAATAAATTGGAAAAAAAAAGTATCATAAGTCATAAGTAAATAATGTCCTGAAAGAAGTAGGACGCCATGACCCCTAATTTTCTAAAATAAAATTATATTAAATTAATAGTATATATACAATACATACTATTATGTGAATGCGAAGTTGCTTTTTCTAAATGAATATATTATGTGTGTATTAACATCAAATTAAAGTATTACCAATCTGAAAATATTCAGTATCATAAAAGCTGACAATTTTTTACTATATTCAACCAACTTTTTTCTTTTTTTTAACACTTTTGTAGAGGAGTAATTTTTTTTTTTTTTATTCAACTATAATTATATATTCGAGAAAATTACTGTAAAAAAAAAAAAAAGAAAGAAAGAAAAAAATAGTGGTGAAAATGAATGCGAATACTACTCATGCTACGGAAATAATTAAAAATTTGGCAGCTCTGTATAATTAAAAACATAATTTTCCCCATTGTTAGTAAAGTTCTAAAATTTTAGCAAAAATATTCAATAAACTGATAACGTACTGACTGATATATTTCTTTCCATAAACAAATTCTATTTATAAATAATTATTTCGACTGCTTCTCTTTATATAATTTCTTTCAAAAAAGTCCTATAGGTTCAGATCTTAAACTGAATTAACGTGAAGTCTATTTGATGGAAAACATTGCAATGAATACTTTCTTAATTAAAGAAGCACACTAAAAACATCATAATCTAATCATTTTAGTATGGACCAAAGATAAAAAGAAAACAAATTTAATTAACCGAAATAAGCATCTGAGGGAAATAAGTTTAATAAACAAGTTAAGTAAATTTATGCTATCTTACTGCCAATTCATGAATTTTTTTTTTTTTTTTTTTTTTTTTTGTATCCATCTATTTCAATAATTGAAAAAAGAAAGGGGGGGGGGAGGAAATGTGGAGAAAGTTGAATAATATTTTTAGTATCAATGTCATTTCTTTTCCATTGATTTTATTACATTTTTTTTTTTTTTTTTTTTTCATATCTATTTCTTCGTGTAAATAGCTATTTCAACAATTATTTAATGTTTTATTCTATATATATTTTAATGCAAACTTGCCTTAATATATTTTAATTCAAACACATTTATTATGTATTTCTTTAAACTTATTAATTTTATTTATTAAACATTAATACAGAGCTGCCAACCAAATCCGGAAAATTGTTAGTACCACCCATTTTCCTACACCACTCAATTTTTAGAGTAATTCTCTTCAAAAATATTTACGATGAATGAAGAAAACAAATATTCTGAAAATTAAGTGGTGTAGAAAAAGGGGCGGTACTAACAATTTGCCGGATTAGGTTGGTAGCTCTGTTAATAGCATTAAACATTGCATTGACATTAATTTATTAAACATTAATTAATAAATTATTATTGCTAAAGTCGAAATAGTTTAAGCATAGCTGCCAACTTTTATAAATCATTCTGGAGCTGTGGTAGTACCATCTTCATTTATTAATTACCGTCGCTAATTTTGAAGAATGATTTTCTTCTTATTTTTTCGTTGTCATATATTGGCTAGAAAAATTCTACAAAAATTCTGCTGCGAAAAGAAGGCGGGACTAACTATACTCCAGAACAAATTATAAAAGTTTGCATCTCTGGTTAAGAAAGGGCTGTCAAAATATAAGGCAAAGTTCTTCCTTTCTTAAAGTAAAAATCGTTAAAAACGTTTTAAAAATCTATTCGCAACATTTGCATTAGTAATGTAGTTTATACAGGCGTTTACTAAAATGATCAAAACTACAATATAGAAAAAATAATTTCCACGGTGCTTATGGTATTTACTTTTCTACACCCCCTAAATTTACATTTGTCATAAAAAATACACACACACACACATATATATGTATACGTATGTATGTACAGAGTAGCCACATATCCTAAAACTAGTAGTGAGGACAAGTCCAAAATGTTTGAGGGATGCCAGCTTCACCGACAGTTTGAAATTTGGAAAACATCCAATAATTCCGCGCTCTGTGTTATTGCTCATTTTCTCTGAGTCAGATGACTGTCACCCCTATTTTAGCATTGGACTTGTTGAGTTAGCACTTGCACAGATGCTTCCATGGTTTCATGATATGTGGTCGGAGAATATACATAAATTAAAATAGAATTTTATTGTTGGTGAAAGGTGGTGAAAAATTCTTCACAAAAAAGCTCGTCTGTACTGTAGAAACAAATTATCGATGCGAATTAGATTTTGTTTGCCATAAAACTTCGTGCAAGTGTAAATACGGGACGCTTAAGTAGCGCACCAAGCGGAGAAAAGAGTAACTATGCCTTGTACGATGTTTCTATTGTTCAAATTCGCATCTGGACAGCCGCTATTAGATCGCAGGAAGCCATAGTACTATAGAAAACAAATTATAGATGCGAATTAAATTTTGTTCGCCATAAATCTTCAAAAAAAAAAAAAAGTTACAAATACAGATAAATTATTTTCAACTATAGTTGTAGGATATTCTTAAATATATGTAACTATATGTATTTAAAAATAGACATATTCTTAAGCAAACGGCTGGTTTTTGTACTTAACCCTTTAAAGCACCAGGCGTCCTCATTTGAAAATATTAAGAAAGTAGCGCGCTGAAACCATGTAGTTTCTTGAAATTGTTTTTCTTTTAACTGACAATCGATGGCAGCGTCATAAACAAGCCCACAGATTTTCATGTGTCTGCTGTTTATCATAATTTTGTTATTTGGATCGCTATTTTATGGTTTTTCAATTCTCGCACATACATTTCGTGTTGCACTGGTACACTAACTGAAGGCATAGCTGTCAATATTTTAATTTATTCCGGAGTAATTTTAGCCCCGCCTTCATTTCGTACCACTTATTTTTTTGAAGTAATTTTTTCTTATTTTATCGAAGTTATGTATAGAAGAAATTTTTTTCTCTAAATAAAGTGGTGCGAAATAAAGGTGGGGCTAAAAGTACTCCGAAATAAATTAAAATATTGGCAGCTATATGAAGGTAAGACGTATAATAATATCTATAGTTGTCAATCTAATCCGAAGTATTGTTAGTACCCGCCCCTTTTCCCACACCACAAAATTATTATAGGAATTTTCTTTAAACGTATTCATGATGGAATAAAAAGAAGAGTAGTCAAAAAAAAAAAAAAAAAAAAAAAAAAACTTGGTTTGAAAAAAAGTTGGTTTTTATAATATTTTACTTTATTTATAATCTTTTATAATATTTTCTGCAGGCGTCTGTGTTAACATATGATAGAAATTTTATAAATTAAGATTACGAATCGTTATCGTTCATTTTATTTACCTATTGAAGAGATATACTACATACCACCTAATACTGGGATATATTACATACCCCCTAATTTTAATTACCAGCTGAAAAAATTCGTATCGGTATTTTACAATAAAATTTTAATTTTATAATTCAGCTGGAATAAATTAGCAACATACTCTTATATATATACATATAAATACAATATATATCACCATTTTCAGAGGGGATATTCTTTTGTGATAATTCTCTACGATTCAATAAAAAGGAGATTATTTTTTGAATTTCTGGTAGTATTGAAAAAGAAGCGTGCGAAGTCAAAAAACCGAGTATTACCTTTTTCTGTTTTTATTTTGACATTTTTTTTTTTTCATACCTTCATTTAAAGGATAATATATAATCATAATAAAATCGTATAATCAATCAACCGGAAAAATTATTATGTAGCTTAATTGAATTAAAATTGTTTAGAACTCAGTTTTACTTTTTTTACTCTCAGAAAGATTATCCGGATCTGTGCTTGTTTTCAAATTCTTTGAAAAAGCGCTTAAGAAAAACAAATAGAATTTATAATAAGTGACAGTACAAATAACTTTTGTCAAATGACTGCATGAATGTAAAACACATGCATTATTCAAAAAATATGTATTATAGCGTGTCTATTGATGGCATTGGCTTAAAAGATCTTTATTCAATGTTTAATATTTACAAATTTCTGTATTATAAATAAGTTGCACTGCATTCCTTAAGAAAAGCTGTTGAATGCGATGGCTTATAATTTCAAAGTAGTCTTTATTTCGAAATTCTTTGACCAAATATGTGAGAATATTTCAACACATTTGCAATAAATGTTCATACTTTGAATATTTATAGCTCCATCCATTGATGTTAATTTAATGTTACAAAATGTCTTTAAAATATACATGACATTCACATTCATGCAATAAACATATCATGCATATAAAAATGTCGACCAAGAATAGTAGTTATTCTATATGACTTCATTTGTAAAAGAAATGAAACGTAAGGAAATCTCTGAAGATAGTTTAGATCCTTGTCATACTATATGTATGACGTAGGCATTCATAAGAATTTTACAATCGCTTTTTTTTTTTTTTTTTTTTTGCTTTCTTCTATATTCAATAGAAGAAAGTATTGGATTCGTATAAATTTTCGATCTCGGGTTTTTGATGGATTTACACGTTTTGGGAGCTGTAGAACACGATTTGACCATTTTTAGAAAATGTGTGTCTGTCTGTCTGTGTGGGGGGGAGGGGGGGGACAAAATTTTGTGACAACTGTTTCTCAGGAACTACAGCACAGAATTTCATAGAAATTGGTATGTAGTTACACGATGACATAAATTAGTGCCTATCAACTATTGGTAAAAATTGTCTAACAGGTTGCGTTGCCATACCGCTTTTTCTAAATTTTTAACATGGTGGTATAGGAAAAAATTTTGTATAAATGTGCATAAAGAGAATTATTTTTTAATAATAATTATGAAATTTACAAGAATTATTTATAATAGAGATAGTCCACTGTGAAAAAAAAATTGTATATGTAGGAGCATCGCCTCCCCCCCCCCCTGGGGGGAAGTCATCCCTCGAGGGGAATAAATATTCATGATAAGTATCTTTCAAAAGAGCTCGCCAATGCCTTTAAAATGAATGGTTGAAATATCGATCTGCGATAATTTAAAATAAAGTTATCGTTTTTTTTCATTTTTAACAAAAAAAAAAAAAAAAATGTAATATTGAGAATAAAATGAACCTTTTTTTTTTTTTGGATATTTATTGTTATACTACTTCTCTTATATGGAAATCGTACTGCATTATCATGGAAGATAATTTTATTAAGTAATGATTTTAATAAATTATTTTTACTGAGTGAATTTGCATAGGAAAATATAGAAGAAAGTCATGTGGTGGCCACGACATTCTAGGTTTTTTTTTCGTTTTTACATATTCTGAAGTGTGAGAAATCCGAAAATCACAAAATCGATATAATGACCATCTACAGGTTACTGAGTTTGTTAGTTTGTTAGTCTGTGCAGATATTATCTCAAGAACGAATGATTGAAAATAGGTCGAACCACATTTAAGATATCACTTAAGATACTGCCAAGAACCATATTTCTTTTCGATATTCTAATTTGAAAACTTTGTAAGTTATTAATGGATTTCTTAACATGAAAGTACAGGGCAAAACTTCTCATAAATGTGCGTTGTGGGAATTACTTTCGTCGTAAAGATGTCATATAAAGTCAAAATTATCATTTGATGTTAACATGAACAAGAGCATTAATTATGAACTTTCTCATTTGGAAACCTTCCTAAGTGATACAGAATTTGCGATTTCCTTAACATAAGAGAATAAGGCAAAACTTCGCATGAACATGCATTATGATACATATTTTTATCGCACCGATGTCAGATTACTTTTAAAACATCGATAATACTAGCATGAACATCACTGAGTATGAATATTCTAGTTTAAAAACTAGAAAAATTAGAAAAAAAATAGTTTTCGAAATTTAAGATTTTTTTTTTTTTTTTTTTTTTTTTTTTTAACATTGAAGAACTGGTCAAAATTCCCCGTAAACATGCATGATTGACATTATTGCACTGGAAAAAATATGGAATTGCATAAAAACTAAAATACGAAACTAACTCTGATAAAATAAATCAGCAGATTAAAGTCGAACTGGAGGTAAGTAGCTTGGGCATTTTTGTTTAAACCCTGTGGGGTGATCGGCCAAGTTTATATTTCTTAAAATGAATACGATGCGCCCTTATATAGAAATTCACGAGAGTAAATATATGATAAAGAACTGAGCAAAGCTCACTTAAGTGAATTAGTTCAACTTTGTTAAATGAAGAATTAAAAACAAGGGGATGTTGGAATAATAGACTTGTAATAATAATTTACACTTACTTATTTTTGTGGCAATTAATAGTAAGCAAACTTTTTAAAAACTTTTACTTCAAAATCAATAAATACTTTTAGTTAATTCTGATTTATTGGTTTCTTTTTTTTATTACAGAAGGTCGTTTACACTTTATGGAAACGATTTTATATTTTTCTCTTTCGCAGTTTGAGATAAAATTTGACAACTTCAGGATATTCGCCTGCTACTTTCAACTTTTGATTCAAATGTAAAAATAAAAGATTTATTTTCAAAATATCTTCTAAAAGTGGTAGATTGCTCGAAGGTTACGTAATTGCACTTACCGAGGAGAAATATTCGTATCATCAACTTATAAGGCTGTGCAAAATCACAGTTATTGCATTTCTAAAAAGGGTATATATAATATATTAAATCCGAAAGGGAAAAAAAATGTCTAAGTGAAAGTAAAAATGAAAATATGACCGTGAAACTTCGTCCTAAGACTGTTCGAATGCAGGTAAATATCGAGAAATGGAAGCTTCTGATCCTAAAGGAAAATCCGCCGATTTAAAGATCCAATGCATCGAAACTATGAATGTCTTCTGGCACTGTAAATAAAATCATTCATAAAGATTTGAACTTAAAAAAATGTATTTAAACCTAAAGTCTATCTCCTTTAGCAAAAGCATATTGCTGAAAGAAAAACAAATCGTAAAAAAATTATATAAAAAACTCATTGATGCTGATAAATGAAAATTTATAGCAGCACTCAATATTTAAGTGACTATAATCAGATTAAAAGATCAGTTTTCTGCTGCTCAACAGACGGAAATGACCCTACAAAACGACTTCGTCAGTGTACAGAAAAGTTCCCAAATTGATTCATTATAGTTGCAGGAATGTGTTACAACGAAAAATGAAAAAAAAAAAAAAAAAAGTCTCAAGTAATAACGCCAAAATTAATTCACTCTACTGTAAGCAAAATATTTCAGGACAAATTTTAAAGAAGAAATTGCAGCCTTGTATGCTTTAAAGTTTAGCTTCATATGGAGATTGAACTGACTTTGGGAAACGGTGCAAGAGGAATAGGATAAAATTGACATGATGGTACTAACAAGGAAACATTCAAAAGGTGTCGACTTCAAAAAATATTGAAAAAAATATATGTGATTCTACTCTTCATAAAACACCAGGAAGTGAAAAAATTATCAGCTAAAATGAATTACAGCGACCACAAAAAATTATCAAAATTAAGCATATTTGGCGATTTAGCGCTGTTAGGCGTTCAGTTCGCTAGCAAAGAGATTGCCGTGTACAAACAGAACCGTGTTTTGTTTCTCCGCCAAGTACTCAAAATCAATCGCCTAACAATGTGAAATCGCCAAATATTCTTAATTTTGATAATTTTTTGTTGTCACTGTAATTAATTTCATCCTATATTTTTTTCACTTTCTGGTGTTTTGGGAAGAGTAGAATCACATATATATATTTTTTTTCTAATATTTTTTTAAGACGACACCTTTTGAATGTTTCCTTGTAAGAAAAAGTTTACTTTCGTGGAACATTCGAGCTAGAGCTATTGTCAAGAACCATGGCTATCGGACAGGTGTAAATGGACGTAAAAAATATTGCATTTATACATAAAATTAAATTTCTAAAATCGTTTCCATAAAGTGCGAATGATATTCTGCATCATCATTTCAAAAGCACCTGTTTATATATCATTGACACCTATGCATCAACGATGCGCGATGTTGAAAAGTTAATAACGTAAGAACAAAAATAAAAATACAATAGGACAAAATAGAAATTACATTACATCAAAACTGGGAATAGAAATACTACCTAATTACATTAAAAGTAAAAGAAATTTAATTGCTTGATGTGAAATACATTCATTTTCTAATCAGTCAATATTGACTGTATAGGGTTTCTTCATTCAAACATGAACAGTCCAGTAAATGGTCTCTGTCCCGTCTCAGAGTTACGGTTGCACAAAGAGCACAGAGGACTATCATATATACCAAATGCGATATATTTGTTTTGCGAGACAATCATGTTCAGTCTTCAAACGGACTGACTGCAATGGATCTGGGAGGATCTGGAATATTAAAAGCTAATCTTTCGATTTCTTATTCTGAACTTTTTTCAAGTAATTTAACGTCATAATTTTTCCCCATATAATATTTTATTAAACTTTTCATTGGTGTAAATAATACTTCACCATGATTTAATCGGAAATTTTCAGTTCTTTCAGTAGCTAATTTCCTGAAAAAGAAAATGACTGGCTAGTGTAATGCAATTAAGCATTTATCTATATGTGAATTGTCTAGCGTTTTCATCAGATCTCAAGTACTATATTACTTAAAAATATTTAACTAGATAAATGAACTTTATTCATACATATATATATATAATATTTATTTTGCTCCTATTTAAAATTATAAGCTAGCTGAATTTAATAAGCGGCAATTGAATTAGACATGAAACTGGAGAATATATCTTTCTGAAGATAAAATATATTGTTATCTTTTCCATATAACAACAGAATACATTTTTCAAAAGTTGGTGCTAAATATTCTGCATATTGTAAAATAAAAAAAATTTAGCTCTATTTGATTTTTTTTTTTTTTTATATATATACTGTTGTAAGAAAATACCCTAATTGCCACGTTTTCTTTTACTAACTTTCCTTTACAAAGGCAATGCAATTATATACGGTCATTTTAACCTACAATGGTGGACAATTATTAAAGATGGAGTTTGACAATAGCTAAACTACCTATATGTATTTTCGAATACTTAAACAAATACTTCATGTATTCTCTTAAAACTTTGAAGGTAACAAGAACATGATATACTACAGATATTCCAGAGAAAGTTTTGCCCCGAATATTAAGAGGAGACAAGTCACAAATTAACCAACAATATATAATCTTTAGGATCACCCTGTTAAAAAATTATACTTGTAATGAGTTGTAGCTAAAGTATATAATTATGAGCCTTCTTTTAAGTATACATATAAATTTATATGAGAATTGTACTTATATTAACAGAAATATAGGTTTTTTTGATAACGTCGATAATTTTTCGTACGTTTTTTGTTTATAACATGCAGGGTTTTAACGTCAAAGCAGTGTCCTTCTTAGATAATTTGAAATACTATATTAGACACAATATTAGGGGTGGGAATCGATTAAGAATTTTAACTGGGTTAATCGTAATTCATTAATCGATTAATCGGTCAATTAATCGGATTTTTAATCGGTTTTCATTTTTCCTTATATAATTTTATTTCAATGATGAATAAAACTCTCATATTGTGTGTATATATCTATATACATACACACACACGATATTTTTTTTTCAAAAGTTTTTGTCCAATCAATTATATCTGTTTCATAACTGAAATTTAAATCAATTTTCAGAGTAATAATTGGTGACTTTAAGTGTTAATTTTATATAAATATTTTCACTTATTCAATTTTATTTATTTATCATTATTATTTTTTTAAAATAAATTAATTTTTCGATTCATTTTGAAAGAAAAATTAAATGAAGTTACACATATTTTAGTTATATATTTGCAGGCCTTGTCCATCTCGCTTGTCACTATTTTTAAATGAATTCTCAAAATTCCATATCATTATCATAAAAAGCTCAAATTCTTATATTTTAGTTCTTCTTTGACACTTCGGACTAGAACACATAATGTTATTTTCTGTGTCTAATTCAATAGTTACTATCAGCAATTCTGAACAGTCAATAAACGCTTGAAGATACTGCGAAACTCTGTTGACATTTCCCCCATCATAGGGATAGTAAAAAATCTCAATCCCTTCTTTTTTTTTTATCTTTAGCATTTCTATTTTTTGAAAGCTTCTTGTTTCTGAGAATACTATTACCCTAGCCAACACTTTCTGTAGAAGGATCCAGACAGGTGGTGTCGCTCCACATGAAGCGGCATTTTGTTTAATAACTGTCCTCCCCCTTTTCTCTATCAACAAAAGTGCAACAACTTCTTCTGAGAGGTTTTATTTTTATTTATTTATTTATTTTATTTTATTTTTTGCTTTTCCGTTATTTGATGGACGTTTCTTAGAATGTTTGTTAGCAAAATATGTGAAAAAAATATTTTGTAGGCAGAACAATATTTTTTCTTTAATTCGTAGTTTGAAAATTTTAATCGGATTTTGAAAATTTTTAATCGAATTAATCGATTCGATTAACTCGATTAAAAAAATTGATCGGGACTAAGCATTGATCGATTAACCGAACCGATTAATCGATTAATCGGCACAGCCCTACACAATATACTGCAATGAAATATAAAAATATCAAATATCTGATGAAATATGAGCATTTTTACTAAAGAATTTTTTATTGCGCATGCGAAGCTTTATAACAAAATTTCTATTGCATAATTTTTAGCGAAATGTATAGATTAACGACGAAAAATTCCACAAGTAAATTTGGATTCAGAAAGATATCGTCGATGGAAAAGATTATTTTCATGTACTTTCTAAAAGATGCAGCACGCTAAGGGGTTTTATCCATATTTTCACTTTGAACTGTTGCATAATCATGGACATAAGTGAAGGTATGCTTTCCATTTTCTCAAAAAAGGATGAAAATGTTTGAAAACTGCTTTTTTTTTACTAACACGTATTATTTAAGTTTTCTTTAGTATCTTACGTATAGTCAATAATATAGTCAATAATACATTTTATTCTGTCTGGTATTACAATTACTATACTTTTTTTTTTTAATGTTTTTTAATTTGAATATCAATTTAATATTTTGTAGTTATTATTATAATATTCTATAGATTATGTAAACAGTATGTTTTAGTAAAAAATAATGGTTTTATTTATATTTATTTATTTATTTATTTATTTATTTATTTATTTATTATTTATTTATTTATTTATTTATTTATTATTTATTTATTTTATTTATTTTATTTTATTTATTTATTTATTTATTTAAATTCATAGTGTGCCTTCACTTACATGCATGACTGTTCGTCGATTCAAAATAAAAATGTGTATAAAATTCTTTAGCTTTTTGCACCTTTTTGAAAGTATTTGAAAATCAACATTTCTATAGACGATATCTTTCTGAATTTTAACGATATTTGCATGGGGATTCTTTTAGAAATAATATGGCTAATGGTTTTTTTTTTTTTTTTTTTTTTTTTTTGGCTAATAAGTTGTGCAAAGGAATTTTGTTAACGCTTTGGCATGCGCATGTACAGTTAAAATCTATTTAGTAAAAATGTTCATATTTCCTCAGACATTTAATATTTTTAAATTCTGATTGCAGTATGTTGTGTCTAATGTATGTAATGACTCCCGAACAGTTCTTGCTTACCTCTCTGTTTTCCTCATCGACAGTTAAGGATTTTCTGATACACATTTCTAGATAAACTTTCGGTTTCTCGAAGTATTCACAATCCTTTTTCTACTTCTTCCTGCGATCTTCTATTTCTTGACCAATCTGCTAGAATCTCTTAATCGCTTTGGAAACAGTTTTATGAGACACATTAAGCAATCGAGAAACCCCATGCATATGCTTAATTAATTAATATCAAGTTTTCTAAAAGTGATTTTGCTTTGATTTTAAGATCCTGTGGTGCGAGTGGTGATTCTTGAAACAGAAATTCCCTCTTATGTTTTTTACTCTTTAATTATTATTATAAACATCAGATATGAATATGTACAGGTGAGGTTCAGTATACAAATGTTATTAAAACAATAAAAGAAAAGAAAAAAAACACTTTAACTCGGATGTGCCAATTGCATCCTACTTCATGGGCCGAAGGCCAAAGCTCCATACTAACAACCAAAACACAACACATTTTCCTGCTCTCAGCAGCATGGAAGGTTGGCAGAATGAGTAAAAATGAACAGGGGAAAGCTTGGATGCATAACACCCTGCATGTCATAAAAAAAAAGGAACAAAAGATTGTCGACATCTTGAAATAAGTCTTTATATTTCCATTAATATAAGTGCAATTCTCATATAAGTTTATATCTATAATTTTAAAAAGTCTCATAATCATATATCCGCAACTAATTTCAAGGATTATTTTTTACAGAGTGATCCCAAAGTTTATATATATTTGGTTAAATTATGACTGATCCCTTTTCAGCCTTCGGGACAAAACTTTCGCTGGAATATCTGTGGTATAACATATTCTTTTCACCCCTAAAGTTTCAAGAGAATCAATGAAGTATTTGTTTAGACATTCGAAAAAAGGTGTACCTAGCATAGTAATTACTTGAATACATCGACACCTTGTTTATTCTTATCACAAAGTTTTTTTTTTTTAGCAGTTAGATGCTTTTCATATAGTTTTATACAATTTGTTTGTCTTTTCGCTCAATGTTGACCTTCCTATGGATAAAATTATTCACTGAAAAAAAAAAATAAATAAATAAAAAAAACGTTAAAAGTAGAGGAAAAGTCTGGCAGCTCGGGTGCCAGTATTTCTCCGTTAAATATACAGTTTAAAACCGTAAAATTGTTTCACTGACATACATTTTACTCAGGAATCCTGTAAATCAAACAGGTTTTTTGTTAAAAGTACAGTTTTGTTCTGTATATTTGACGGAGAAATACTGGCACCCCAGCTGCCAGATTTTTCCTGTACTTTTAACAGTTTTTTTTTTTTTTTCAGTGAATTCAGTTATACGTTCAATTCGACTGCTCTTTAATAAATATTGGTTATAATTAGACACGTATAAAATAAATTCCATAAAATTTTATTATGATTTCTTATAGGCCTTATAGGTTGTTTCGATTTTTCGAAACAACCCTTAAACCAATGTAATAGATAATTCTGTGAAATAAATTAATTATATGGAACATGCCACCTAGAACTATAGTTAATAAATTACAATCCAGACAATGAAAAAGAAGCAAATAGTCGCAAGAAATATCATTTTCTTACGTAAAAATTAACTTTCAAAATCGTTTCCATTAAGTTTGATTGATTCTCTGTATTAAGCCATATGTAATTTTAAATTTTATATAAATTAGAAATCTAGCAGGTATATAATATACTCCAATTGTAATTAAGTTCCTGTTATGTGTCATGTTGCTTTAAATTACTATGACAGAAAATAATTTTATAAAAATGTCCGCATTCAAAAAAATAGATTCGTAAAAAAATTGCGTAAAAAATTCTTTGAAAATACGCTTTTTTTTTGGTAATTTGCGAGTTAAAAATTAAAAAAAAAAAAAAAAAAAAAATCTGATCTGATCTGCAGTTTTTTTTTTTTTTTTTTTTTTTTTTCTTGTCGTGTTATTTAAACTATTAACGATATTTAAAATTACAATTTTAAATATCAATGTAGATATACACGTTTCTTCCATTAAGATATTTTATATACGGCAAAACTTTCTGTATATAAAAACTGCGTATAAAAAATTCTTGAAAAGGAATATTCTGAAATTTTATAAGTGAATTTAAATTTTTTTTTTTACTTTTTTTTTTTTTTTAATGCAAATTTGTAACTTATTACATACAGGGTGGTTATAATTAAACTTCCCCTATAAACAAACATCTTACAGCGCAAACGGGTGAACAAAATTTGGTACATAGACTATACACGAGATGCGCTCAAGAAATTAAAAAAAAAAAAAAAAAGTTCCAAAATGTTTACCAGAGGGCGCCTTTTCCGGAAAACATTAAATTTAACACAGTCAACGACCAAAACGGAATACAGCAACAATATTAACAATCTAGAACAAGAATTATGAGTAATAAAATGTAAAACCGGAAAAAGCTGTCAGTTCTAGGGAAAAAATGTCGAGATTTGCATGCTTGCGAAAAAGAGGAATTTCTTGTTTCTGCAAGCTGAACTGTTTTGTTTTTCTCAAACAGCGTACTGTTATTTTTTTCAATACCTTTACTTAATGTGGTTCGATTACAAGGTGAACAAAAACTAGTCAGTAGATGTTAATATTGTATCTGTATTCCTTTTTGGTCGTTTATTCTGTTAAATTTAATGTTTTTCCGGAAATGGCGCCCTCTGGGGCACATTTCTGAACTTTTTTTTTTTTTTTTTTTTTAATTCCGTGAGCGCATCTCGTGTATAGTCTATATACCAAATTTCGTTGCATTCCGTTCACCGGTTTGCGCTGTAGGATGCTGTTTATAAGGGAAGTTTAATTATAACCACCCTGTATGTCTAAGAATATAGTTTAAGGAATTAAAAAAAAAAAAAAAAAACTTTTCAAACTTATAATTTCAAATTTTTTCCAACACACTGCATACATTTATTACAAATACTTTTCAATGGTACACTTTCCCTTATGCTTTTTCAAAGGGACTTTTTGCTTAACTACTTGGTGTAAAGAGGTTAATTCAGAAATATATTTAAAAACTAGTGTACTGTGGCCATCAAAATATTTTCTTTCATCAGTCTTATTTCTTTTTCTGTCTTTTTGTCAAAAGTTTAATCGTAGTTTTTCTCCCAACAAAGCTTTTACATATGCTGTTCAGTAAAGTTTTAACCAATAGATGCTGTAATGTAGACACTTAAAACAATAGCATCTTGAGTATTAGCAGTGCCATCTGTCGGTTGATATTCATCTATTAAAGTGAGAGTGTTTTCCATGATAGCAACCTCACATATCAAATTTTGGCGCATTTTTCTGGTATAAAAGCTGGGAGATAATTTTTCCGTATACGTAGAAAATTCCAGTGTAACAGCGTCACCTGCCGACTCACACGCGCCAAATCGGAACTACGTAGTTTCTGATTATTATTTTCTCAAATGTGAAGTTTTGTGTGATTTTTCACTATAGAAACTTAGATATAGCCTTCCAGTAAATAGAGGAAATCGCAATCTAGCAACTACATATTAGGCGCTATGCATCAAAATTTGATAGTCACCAACTGATATTAAAATTCAACTAAATATGTTTTTTTTTTTTTTTTCAAAATTCTGTGCGTTAAGATCTAGAGCTTCCACAAAAATTTGTTCAGATAGAGATGGACATTTTCTCAAATAGGTGAATTAATGTTCAGAGCAACTGGGAACATATAAATGCATCGAAAACTGAAAGTCGGAAATTTTTATTAATCAAATACATTCTTCTTTTATTAAAGTAGAATGTAGGGACCACTTTTACATAGCTGGCAAAACTACCAGTTTTGAATAGCACTTTATTTTACAAAAATATTTTGATATATTTAACGATTCAATTCTGCAATTAAGACTAAGTTAACTATTAAAAACATGGTATCCAAAAACCGAAAATCATGGCATATAATTGCTTTATTTAATAGTTAAAATGAACTTTTACTCTCAGGTTGTAACACAAAAAAAAAAAAAAAAAAAAAAAAACCATGATTAACTTTGTTATTGGTGCTCTCAGTCAACAACAAAATAACGCCTATGAAATTTGAGTTTATTTTTTAACACAATTTTCCTTACATTTTTCCATCATTATGTTTATGCAATCGTTTTAAAAATGGCGGAAAAAATCATAATCCCCACATCATAATTTTCATTATTTCTAAATCCATATATATTCATTATTTCTTCTTCTCCCATTTTTCACAGTTTCTTTCGTAACATACAATCAACGTTTGTGATTTTAATTTAATCTGAAAAGTATTATCAAATGCGGGAGAATATAATTTAATAGAAGTGCAATTTTCCCTCTAATGTAATGTTCTTTTAATTATTTTAATCTTCTATGCATTGAAAATGAAGATGAATGGTTGGTTTTTCTGGTTCTGATTTTAAGTAGTAAACCTGGCACTAAGCGATTCAATAATTCATTTTCTTTTCTGGCATATCTTATTCATTGCTCCATTTATTATTATTTTATTTTTATTTTTTACTTAATTTCTAAACATAATTTATATGTCTTTTAATTTTTTTAAGTTAAAAAGAAAAAGAACTGCTAGTTTAAGAATGGATTTAACTTTGTTTTGATAAAATTTGTCTTTTTTTGGAATTTTGTTTGAATTTACAAAAAGAAATAAACTGATAAAATTTAGTAAACTTTTTATTGATTTGTTAATCTCTTTTCTTTCAGTTTGAAATTTTTCATCATCAAATATTTTGCAGATCATATAAAATATTGGGTTGTTCGGAAAATAATTTCATTTTTCTCAGCAGAGGACTTAATTGCATTTTTTTCACACCATCTTCACAATTAAGTTGCTTTTATATATTGTGACAGCTGATATAACAAGGCTTGCTTTTGAAAAAGTTCGTTTTATTCTGTTTATCAGGTTTTGATTGTTGCCCTATGAAATAAAGAAAATCGGAAGCGACATTTTCGGTATATTTTGTTTTTGCTATCAAAGAAACGAAAATACTGTTCAAACAAGAAAAAAAAGTATACGATGTGTATACAGAAAATTTATTTAAAGAACGCCAGTGTCAAAACTGGTTTACCAAATTTTGTTCCGGCAATTTTGACGTTGAAGATGCATTACGTTCTGGAAAACCAGTTTATGCTAATGAAGACAAAATAAGGTATTGATTTATGAAAACTGCCAAATAACAACTCGTGAGATTGCTAAGAAACCGATCAAGGTGGAGATTATATAATTCAATAAAATATTTATACAATGTAAGAACATCATTTTTCATTTTCAAAGAAAAAAACGAAGTTATTTTCCTAACGACCCAATATTGATTTTCTTACATAATATAAAGTAAATTATATGTATATATATATATATATATATATATATATATATCTAATCGATTTAAAAAAAAGTAGAGAATGCGCTATTTACTTTTTATTTTTATATTTATTTGTTTCAGGAGATGATTATTTTATGTGTTAATATTATGTCATTTTTAAAAAGTAATAAAAAAAATGAAAGTTTTTTCTTTTTTTTTTTTTTTTTTTTTTTTTTTTCATCATCACGTTAAAAAGAGCAATTTTTCACCGATTTGACAAGGAACTTATAAAGTTCGCTTTTTTTTATAATAAGAGGGGACAGTAGACAGATTTCCTCTTTCTCCCTTCCCATGTAACCCTTTAGAAGTTTTTCTAATTCGTTTAGTAAGAATATCTCGTTCAAAAACGAAATGAATTTAAGACTTTAATAGTCAATCTCGAAAAACAATATTTAAAATTAAAAAAAAAAAAAAAAATTAAGATGAAATATGACATTTTTAATAAGTGGCACTAAAAAATAGAATTCGAAAAGCTTATTTTTTGAAAGATATATTCTTATAATACAAAGCCACATAAGTCCCATTGGTTTACACTGGGAAGAAGATAGGAGAAATTTGTCTACTGTTTACGTCATTCCCGCTTACTGAGCAGTCTGTAATATGCTTCGAAATTTAATAGAAACGAGCAGGACAAGAGTTGAGCATTCTACATGAATTGTTTAAAGCACAGGCCTTGCCCTGCTCAATTCGAAATTGGTCTGCTCCACGAAGACCACTACCTTTCTAAGTTATTCAACAGAAAATTATCACTTCTTACATACTATCTCAGTGGTCAATTCACACATTACATAGAGTAAATTACCCACTTTTCTGAATTTTTAATGAATTTGGAATTAAATTAAAATCTGTTAAAAAATACATTTCAAGCACATATGAAACTGGATTATCAAACACAAGTGCTGCATCCCATTTAAAGCATTTTATTTAAATTTTAAAAAACGACATTCTACTTTTATACTATTAAAATTAAAGTTCAACATTTCACAAAAAAAAAAGGTTCTTATTTAAGTAAAATTACTTGCATGTCATGTTTTTAGAAATCTGCGTTGGGTTGGATTGTAGGAATTAAGGCCGATTGACTGCACTAGGACCTAAGCTTGAGGCGGAGTGCCATTCGTGGGGGGTCTTTATAAGGAGTCCTGAAACTCCGAACAGCTATGTTGACGAGCGCGACCTGGGGCCGAACTCAGCACCTTATGTCTACCAACTCTGTGCGCAAAACCTCTCGGCCGCTGGTGGGCCCTTTTAGAAATTTGGTTCTAAATTTCATCTTTTTAGTTTTGCCATTTCTGTAGTGATCATTTCTATTGCTTATTTCTAGAGCCTATAAAAAGACATCAACAACGGCCCTTCAGACAATAATAAAATCACCTCCACTTACAGAGCAATTGAAAATGGAGGCGGAGTTGCGCTCGTGGCAAGGCATTCAACTTCTACAATGGATCATTTTCCACCTAGCTACAGTACAAAAATAACTAAACGCTTATTACACCCTTCGTGGGAGGGTATAAAAAGTAACACTGCAGCAATATTATAACGGGAAATTGAAAAGATACACAGATGGTTCCAAAATATAAGAGGGAACGCGCTTCGCTTTTTGCGTTTTGGATAATGAGGAATTAATTTATTCTGAGAATGGTCGACTATCGGGTGAGAACTCCGTCTTCCAAGAAGAACTATTCGCAATAAAATGTGCTGTAGTCAGTCTTCAAAATTTCACTCGGTAATAATTCTCTCAGAAAACCAATCGGGTCTCCTGGCTCTCAATACATATAATTCCCAGGATTTCTTAATAACAGAAATACAACAATTAATCTCTACAATGAATAAAGAAGTTCATTTTGATCTTTGGGGTCGTATGGGAGAACACGGTAATGAGCTGGCATATAATCTATCGAAGGAAGCGGTTCAGGATATAAACACAAAACCTTTTTTTCGTCCCATTTCCTTATCTTCTCTAAAATATAAACTAAAAAATCAACTAACTCAAGCATGGCAAATGACATGGGACAAATCATGATTTTAACATAAATAGCAAATTTCTGTTCTTATTCCTAAGAAATTATGGTCCGTTGCAGTCCTAACCTACATAAAGTTGGTAAAAATCTTCTGCACAGTGTGTCTTTAGAGAACTTTCAAGCTCACTTCGCTATATTCTGGATTGCCCTCTTACCTCAAGTTATCACCTAAAAATGAATAACCGACAAACACTGAAAAGTTCGTTCAAACATGCGACGCAGCATAATAGTGTGAAGAACAAAATAATTCAATGAATGCGTTACGTCGAACGTAACGAATTTCATTTTTCCTCAACAGCCCTCCCAATATTTAACACAATATGGTAGGCCTTTATCTCCATGGGCACTCTCTCAGTTTACTGTCTTCTCTCTCTCTCTCTCTCTCTATTTTTTATTTATTATTATTATTATTTTTAGGGGATTTTTTAGGTTTTTTTTTTTTTTTTTTTTTTTTTCTATTTTGCATTTTTCTATTATATTTATAAAAGTAAATAAGACGTATAGGGCAGTTGGACTTGGACCAAACAGAGTCTTACAATAAGAAATAATGCATTGTAATTTAGATATTGAACGCTAATTTATCAATGCAATCAAGTGAAAATTGTAAAATAAATTCAACAAGTTAAAATAACAATATGAACTGAAAGTGGACAGCCATCGACAGACCATGACAAAAGCTCAAAAAGGCGTCAGATTCGGGCATGGTCTGGTGTCATTGTCAATGTAAATATTACTAAAATAATTAAACTTAACATCAAATTTTTAAAATTATTAATTGTAGCCAAATTAATTTAAATCTCCAGCAGCAATTGTACTAGTAACGTTCTTGATAAAACATTAAATTGTATTTTTAACAGTGTAGTAACAGAAGAAAAGAGCCATATGCAAAACAGTAAACCACAGATAAAAGTGGTTGGTCACTAAAAGCGCTAAAATTACGAAGGAATCAATCTCCCAATGGCATATTAATACGTTTTATTTCTAAAGAGATTGCTTTTGTGTAACCCCTATATCACCTAAAATTTGTATATGAACAATAAACCAATCAGTTGCACTAACCATATCTTATTTCGTAAGAAATATGGCTTTATGTTTATTAATAAGGTAAATTAATTTCATTTTGTTGTGTGTAGTATAAAAATTTAAATATATTAAAATGTGCTTTAAGAAAATACCTCTCAAAAACCATAATGCATTAAAAAATTATGTGAGTCTCTATATATTAACCAACTGTGCTATTTATGCCATTATCCATTAAGAACATATTGTAAAAAGCTTGAATAAAGCATATCAGTTTCCTGGCAATCAAAAAATACTTACTGAAATTAGAACGCGTATAAATGGACAAACCTACAGACAGACAAAACAAAGTAAGGTTTATTTTTAATATGTTTTAAAAAGTGTTAAAAATGTATAACATAATTGAAAATGCACTTCTAGTAATTTCCAAGATATCTCCTAATGAATATGAGTATTTTTATGTGGCACAGTATACTAGCCATTAATGTTAATCATAACACATTATATAGAAAATGTTTTTCGTATTGTATATACCTAAGATCGTTTGTATATTCTTATATGAACAATGTATGATAATCTCATTGTGTTTTGGGAAGTATGAATACATTAAAATATGTTTTATAAAAAATTCTCTCATAGAACGCAGTGCACTAGAATTCTTTGGGGAATACTTCATTCTTTGAATTATTTTCCTGTACAAAACCAAACGTATTCTTTATACCATTTTCAATAAACAACATGTTATAGTAAATTTAAATAACATGAATCAGTTTTAAAGCATTCTAAAAATATTTAAAAAAATTAAGCGTGGATGGACGTACGGAAAGATAGGCTAACAAACCGAAGTCATAAACATTTTTAAACTTTTTCAGAAACTGTTAAAAAAAAACACTTTTATAAACTGTAATTCATAAAGAAAAAGTGCAGAAAAATATGCTAATAGAGATGAAAATGTATACTTAAAACATAAATATATTTTTTTCTTATAATAATTTATCTTCTGCTCTTTTCAGAAAAGCTCTTTTCATGAGTCAAAAGCTTAATGGAGCTTGCTTTACGGATTTGAAAGTGAAAAAGAATGATTAATTCTCTGCCATCTTCTTAAAATGCTTGAGTTGTTCTTTCATGGTTACTGATCCCACAGCAAACAAAAGAAAGCTGGAAAAACCCTTTTTAGCTGTTTCGAAACACCTTGGAAAAGAAACATACATTTCCTTGCTACTTTATTCTAAATTCACAACAGAAATATACTATTGCATTCAATTGTAAAAAAAAAAAAAAAATAAATAAATAAATAAAAAATAAAATAAAATAAAGCGTGAAACCATAAAGAGGGATATATTTTCTAAAAATGGTTATTTATTTTTCAGTTGGATATTGTAGATTTAATAGTAAGCTATTTTAGTACAAAACATAAAATTAAATATAAATAATATAAACATATTAAGTTTTCATTAGAAGAATTTTCAAAACGGAAAACCTGGATACATTGACATTTAAATGCGCCATTGATTTGTTTCAGCTATAAAGAGGTGTTTTTGTTTTATTTAATCAAATTTTTCAACATATGTTTGCAATATTAAATATTATTTGCGAATTCAATCCGATATAAAATTAAATGAGTTAGAAAAACCATGCAGTTTACATACTACTGTAATATATTCGAAAATACAGGGATGGAACACGGGCGCAGAATTCATACCACTATCAATGTAAGAAATTTTTCTACCTCTTAAATCAACGATATTATAGGTAGATAAATTTCTTCAACAGATTCCGGTATGAATACTGCGCCCGTGTTCCATCCCTGAAAATATGTTACGACTGTACTTCCCATTACATAATTTAACTTTCAATACAACCGTAAAAATGCTTTAAAATATTTTTTGTTTTGAATAAACCTGAATAGGCAGTACCAGTTTCAAGATATTTTTAAATAGACTTATTGGTATGAAAGAGAAAAATGAGAGACACATAGAAGAACTGGAGTCAAACGTTTTTCAAGTTTGTTGGAAAGTACTCAAAATGCATAACATAGCTTAAAATCTATTTCAAACAATTTCCGCCTACATATAATAATGCACCTGAATATTTTTGTGGGACTTTGTAAACTAACTAATAATGCTAAAAACTATTTTATAGGAAATATATTTTTGTGCTTCTAAATTATTATGCTATTATTATAAGTTTTGTGCAATATGATTAAATATGGTTTAAAAACAAAAACTCCCACATGTATTAATATATCCGAGTCTTTTTGTGAATACCTGTGTACAAGCAGCAGTAAAATTTATAGCATTTTCAATAGAAAATATTAAACTTACATATCATATATCAGTTTTAATGTATTCTAAAAACATTTACAAATATATGAAAGCGTCTACGGACAAAATTCATAAACATTGGATGTAATACCTGGCATGTACAAAGTGGTTATAATTATGCTTACGCTATAAAATAGCAGCTAAATTGGGAGAGCTTATTACCACAAAATTACGTATTAAACGATTTATGCGATTTGTTCAAAGAACAATATATATATATATATATATATATATATATATATATATATATATATGTTACAAAATTGTAAATAATTGTGTTTATTTTTGTATAAATTCTTTCAAAGAGGCTTAGTAAGTTGATAAAATGCTAATTTTGTGCATTTCTAGTCGTTTTAGCGTTGAAATAGCCTTATTTTCCCTTAAAAACGCATTAAAAAGCACCAGTAATGCAGGTAATGCATTTGGCGCCAAATTTGGCGAGTTTTTCCCACCTTGGCGATTTTTTTGGCGACCTTGGCGAGAAAATCCTTATATGGGATATACCAAATATGGAAGCTGTAAGTTGATTGGTTGACCACTTTCTAGAGTTTTCTCGAAAAATCTGGGTACCATGGAACAGTATATAAGGAAGCGCTTTCCCGCCAAGGCAGTCAGTTCAGTTCAGATCTCAGCCAGCTTCGCTAGTGCTTGCATTGCTCTTAAGCCTCTTTGAGAGAGACTTGCTTCAAGTGTTATTGCTATACCGTTTGTACTGTGGACTCGCTATTGACAGCTGTTGTTTAAGCTGTGGTTACTGCTTGAATTGAAGCTGACAATTGGTTTATTGACCTGTATTTTTCTGGAATTTTCTGTGAATAAATTACTGAATTTTTGTACGTTTGGCCTTTCATTCTCAGACAACTCACGAACCCCCAAGTACGCAACATTTCTGGTGTCAGGAGTGGGGTTGTCTGTGAATGGTGATAACTAGGGCTATGGAACAAGAGATGAAAAAACTTCTAGAAAGCTTAGCTACCCAGATGAATGAGATGAAAGTTAGCCTGAGTCAAGAGATGAAAGAAATGAAGGTAGCACAAGAGAAAATGGAAACATCGCAAAGAGAGTTGAAAGACGGTTTGACTGAAGAAATGAAGGTAGCACAAGAGAAAATGGAAACATCGCAAAGAGAGTTGAAAGACGGTTTGACTGAAGAAATGAAGGTAGCACAAGAGACAATGGAAACATCGCAAAGAGAGTTGAAAGACACTATAGGTGAAGTTCAGGAAGAAATTAAATCTAATCAAGATGAGATGAAGAGAAAGCTTTCAACGGTGAAAGAATCAATCGAGGGTAAATTAACGGTGATGAAATATAGAATGGATGGAATAGAAGAGAATGTTTTGAAATAGAAGAAAGTTTTGAAGAGAAAACCATGAAGATAGAAGAAAATGTTATGAAGGTTGAAGAGAAAGCTATGAAGATAGAAGAAAATGTTATGAAGGTTGAAGAGAGTGTTACGAAAATAGAACGGAGTTTCGAGGAGAAAGTTAAAGAAAATTTTGATCAGGAACTGAAAGGAAGGTTTTTAGAGATAGAAGGTAAACTGAAGAGAATAGAAGAAGATCTGGAGAGAAAAGTGGAAGAAAAGTTAGAATCCCTGCCCCAGGAAACTGAAAAGAAAGAGAGAAGAATCCAGAATCAGGAATTTATTAAGCTTTCCACCTACGACGGCAGTTCCTCGTGGCATGTATATAAAACGCAGTTTTCCATCGTAGCTGAAGCTAACGGCTGGGACTCTGTTGCAAAGACGGCTCATCTGGTAGGGTCGTTGCGGGGCGACGCCGCAGATATTCTGGAGACCCTTTCGAAGGAACAGCGATACGACTTCGAAGCTGTAACCAGAGCACTAGAGCTACGTTTTGGAGCGAAATGGTCTAAAGAATATAGTCGACTCCAGCTAAGGTCCCGTCGTCAGAGACCAGGGGAAAGCTTACAAGAACTGGCATCAAACATCCAGAGGCTTTCACATTTGGCTTTCTCAGACTGTCATCCTGAAACACGCAATGATCTGGCTCTAGAATATTTCACTGATGCTGTCGGAGATCCAGATATTCAAAAAGCCCTCAGACTCTCGGGCGTGAAGGATGTGGAGTCAGCCTTGGTGTATGCCCTAAAGCTCGAGACAGCCCAACAAGCCTCCTATAAACATCGCCAGAACAGCACAGCAGACAAAGTGAACGGCTCTCAAGGTGATCTTAAAGAGATTCAGGAAATGATTGCAGAAATTAATAGAAGACTACGCATTCTTGAGAGTAGGAAAGAAGGGAAGACTCCAACAACTAAATGCTGCGGCTGTGGAAAAGACGGGCATATCAAACGAAGCTGCCCAGTAAGAACACCTAGTGAAGCAACCAAGAATGTCTCTGAAGTATGCCACCCAGAAGGAGCTCTTCGGGAAAATTCAGATGCATTCTTGCGGAAGCCTCCATCTGAAGATCATAAATACATCTCTAAAGCCGAGGATAAACACCAAAGAATAAAGCCAGTTGTTCGCCAAGTTACTGTCTCAACACCATCAGATCAAGATCCCGATCCATGGAGTGACGAAGAACTTAGAAAATCCCAGTTGGAAGATCCTGACATAAAGCCAATATTACAGCTGAAGGAGACGACCAGCAACAGACCTATCTGGCAGGACATTTCCAGATTTAGTCCCATTACGAAAAGTTATTGGGCACTTTGGGACTCTCTTCATATCAGAAACGGCGTATTATACAGAAAGTGGGAATCTGATGATGGGAAAAGCTTCAGATGGCAGATTTTATTACCAAGATCAAAAATTCCAGCTGTTTTAGAACAACTGCATAGTAGCTCTACCGGAGGCCATTTTGGGGTAATGAAGACTCTGCAGAAAGTTCGGGAACGCTTCTACTGGTGCAAGGCAAAGGAGGATGTGGAAAAATGGTGTAAATCCTGTGATGCTTGTGCGGCACGGCACGTAAAGGCCCGCAGAAACGAAGTCGAGGAAGACTTCAACGGTATAACGTGGGAGCACCATTTGAACGGATTGCAATCGACATCTTGGGTCCTTTGCCACGGACCTCCAGTGGAAATAAATACATTCTCGTCGTGATGGACTATTTCACCAAGTGGCCTGAGGCATATCCCATTCCCAATCAAGAGGCATGCACAGTCGCAGAAGTCCTAGATCATTAAAGTTAAGTTTGAAATTTATCATTTAAGAAATGAAAGAATAGATTCGCCGAAAAATGAATATTTTAAATAAGTGATTTCTTATAGTAAAAAAAAAAAAAAAAAAGTTGTACTTTGGTTCTCAGTTTGTAAAAAATAATAAAAACAATTAAATTGAAAATATATGTATTTCAAACTAGAAATATTTATCTGGTTATTTTAAAATTGTTTTAAAATAAAATTTAATTTAGAATTTTTTCTATACAAAATTTTACCAGTTTTATATTTTTAATCTGAAACGCCAATTAGTGAAAAATTCTTTTTGTTTCCCCAATTGTTATTTATGAAATAGTAAATTTTACACAGCCCATTTATTAGTCTTCACCTTCCCGCCAACGAATTATATGTGCAACGAATCTAAATTATTGTTTATTCTTTTATTCTTCATTCTTAACATTATTTTTAATATGCATATAATTACATAAGAGCAAGAAATTATTTTTAAACTTCATAAATTTAAAACATATGTATAAGTGATTATGCTTCTTTTTTTTTTCGAGATAAATATGTAGCTTAATTATTTTTTACACCTTTACATGGCTCCGTCATTTGAATTAATTAAACTCCCTTGAGTAATAGCATTTGATTACCACGTTTCAGTATTTAATTATCAAAATAAGAGTAATTAAGAAATGGTGTTAATGGTACTTCAAATTTCGAAACAAATTTCTTTTTTCAAAAAACATGTATTTTCTTTTTCTGTGGTTATAAATTATACAGAGAATATATTTATGCATTTTTAAATATGCATTACATGTTTTGTTAAAATTTAAAAAAATGCATGCACACAAACATATATATATATATATATATATATGAGTGTGTACATTTTACAAAGACACAGGTGTTTTTATTTTGTTAAGATAAAATAAAATAATAAAATAATAAATAATAAATGTCGGTTTTACGAATACATTAAATTCTAATAACATTTAAGTGGTTTGTACTTTCTCTTACCCATAAATATGGTAAAGAAAGTATTGTTTCTTGGGCAAATTTTCGAAATTGATATTTTGTTATAGTTACACTATTTGAGATACTCTAAATCCCAAAATCATGTTTTTAGCGGTTGGGCAGCATGTCTATGTGTGTGTCTGTCTTTTATCAGCATATCTCAAGAACAAATAGTAGTATCGAATCCAAACTCGGTAGTTTACATCTGTATCATATGGTGATGCCTCACTAAATTTTTCGTTGAGATGAAGCAAATAGTTCGTGTACAGGGCCATCCAAGAGAATTCGCATACATTACGTCTATGGGCGAAATTTCTGGAAAGTACAGTGTAACATCTGTCGGCTGCCCTAAACAAAAAGAAAGAAACAGATTTTTTTACATGCATAAAGGTATGTTTTGTGTTGATCATGGTAGGAAAATCATTTATCATTTTTCACAGCCCACCCCCCACCCCCCAAAGTAATTGGATATATTGGGTCTAATATTTGGACAATGTTGCAAGTGTATTTCAGGTTGTGTTATGTGCTTTTCATAGAGGACTAAATTTAAGTACACAATGTGATGTGTATATAGTTTAAAGACAATGTACTGGGCATTTTAAAACCAGTAAAAACTACAACGTCAGAAACGACAAAGAAAAACATATCGGAAGCATATAGCTGTTTCGGTAGCCTTAAACGCCAGTCAACAAATGCCGGTTATATACCATATTTTTTTTCAGTTTGCAAAAACAGAAGAATGTAATGTTTTAAGGTAAAAATGTTTCGGTTCGGAAAGGGTAAGGAATGACTAAATTTTAAAGTGACTAGCATAAAATATTATGATTGCTTTGGAATAGGTTAAAACTGTAAATTTTTTTCACTGCACAGTGTACTAAAATAAAGATTACTTCAACATGGGATGTAAAATGTAAACTGTGCATTTGAAGATAAATTTTATTGCATAAATTCTATTACATTATATCTCTTGTTATATATGGTTTTTAAATACATATCAAAATATCTTAATTATGTAATTTTTAATTATAAATAAAGGCCGGGAAAATCCACAGCTTGAGCGGTTATATTTGAATGGCATAGCGTAAATTGGTCAACATTTTTACAGACATAAAATTCATCAACTCTCAGTACTATATCTTAAATTTTTGTTAAAAACAGAAAATTATTGTCAAAAACTCAGTATAAAAGCAAGCTTGATTATAATAAAGAAGAGAAATATGAATATAAGGATTTAAAAATGCATATTTGTACAAATTATTTGAATACAGACAAAACTAAAAATATATATATATATAGTTTATTTAAAACATCTGGAGTGACTCCACTCGACTTTCCGAACATTAAGTAATTAACGGTTGTATAAATAAATTAAACAAAAAAGAATATTATTATAGGGTGTTTGAGTATTTTTCTGCGTACAGTATGCTGTTTAAATTAACGCTATTGCCCTTCCAATAATTTGAGCTCATAGATCATAAAGAAAAATAAATTTTCGTTTTATCCCTGTAAATCTCTGTAAGTGATGCTATAAACCAAAATCTATACAGTTCATTGAACGATGACCTATAACATGTATATAAATTTTCGGCTCATTTGAATGAGGCATTTAGACGTTATAGAATTTTAAATAATTCGAATTCCTAACCCATAATGATAAATAAATTTTCTTTGCGTCCCTGTAAAATTTATTGGTGCTATATTCCCTAAAATTCATACAATTCATATGACGGTGATCTGTAACATGTATATAAATTTTCAGATCAATCGAATAAAGCATTCAATCGCTATTGCACTTTAAATAATAAGAACCCATAAACCCCAATGGTAAAGAATTCTTCTTTGTTTCCCTGTAAATAACGTATTAGTGCTAGATTCTCCAAAATTCATGAAGTTTGTGTGACAGTCATCTATAATATGTATATAAATTTTCATCTCAACTGGATAAGGCGTTTAGACGCTGTCGCAATTTAAGGAATTTTAAAATGTGAAAGAGAAAATACAATTTTTAAAAAATGCTAATATGTAAGATCTTAATTTTATTAGAAAGAGCTTGAAATATCAATATTAGACAAAGAATGCAATTCTTTAAAGTTAATATTTTTTGGAGCTATCTTTGAATCGTGAAAAGAAAATACATTATATTGCATATTTCTCATTTTTCTTTCAGTATATTCTGGAGCCAAATGATTTCTATAATCCATATCTTTCGTTTGGTTGTACTAAAAAGCCATTCTGAAATCACTGAACTTGGTAGAGGTATTAAATATTTTACAATAAGAAGGTCTATTTTAGGAAATTCTTGAGCATGAAGTTTCCACAATCGAACTGAGTTATCACTTCTTTGCATTACATGAAATAGAAACATTTTCTATCACCAGAATTTATCTGTATTTGTAGATATGTATCACTGAAAGTACAAATGTATAAAAATATGAGCAAATATTCTGTCTTTCCTATACGCAATTTGGTGTGCGTCTACATACATCGGAGAATATCAATAACCTCCAGTTTCGGTCTTATACCGTTAAAAAATCTTTTAAACTATAGAAAATTTCTGCAACTTCCTTGCTGCTGAAAGTTTTATTTTCTACAACTACAAAAATATGCTTTAAAAACGCATCTCAATCTGTGGAAGGGCACATTTTTCTCTGTAAACAGAAAAAAACACCAGCCATTGACACAGATTTTACTGGTTATCTGATGTTCAGTAACGATTGGGAAAGGCTAAATCATGAAAAAAATGGGGTTTCATGTGGCTGATAGACAGCGCCCTTATCGGCTGTGTGATAGATCTTGGTTCTATCCTAGCTGGTCAAATTTTAATTTGACGCATATATATATATATATATATATATATGTATATTTTTTTTTTACAATGTGCCCTACGGAACAAAAAAAAAAATAAAACTACTGTGCAAGTTTATTTTACGGGAAATTTCTGTCACTGTATTTTTTCATAACATAGGAGTAATTTATGCTACCAGATTTTTTTTTAATGTAACAGAATTTCTTTACAATGTTAACCGTCACATACACACACACGCACATATATATACAGTGGGTTGCCAAATTAATGCGAACATTTAACATTTTGTACATTTTGTGTTTTTATGCCACTTATAAGTCCTAAAACTAACTCTTATGTTATTGTAACGCATATTTATTAAATCTTATTATGCTACACATTATTTTAAGTGATTTAAACATAAAGATTGAGCTTAGGGACATTTTTGTGACAGTCACTTCAGTATATGCTGTAGAGTGCTCTAAACGTGGAACATTGAACGTGCAATTTGGATCCTAAGAACTGAGATTTAGTGTGCATTTTGACGCATATTTCATAACGTAAGTAAAGTTTGATTCTTGAGTTACAATTATATTAATTTTGACTACATTTTTATAACTCAATTAATTTTTTTAAATTTCAATATGGTCACAGAAAGTGATATTTCTCCGAGAAAAAAAATCCGAAATTAAAACTCTCCTCCAGCATGCGTAACATTACCAAACGAAAGTCGCAGATATTGTTGGTTTTTCTAAATCTGCTGTAAAAAAATAAATTTTGACAAAAAAACCTGTTCCTTTCGCCGAAAAGAACAGGAAAGTGTGATAGAAAACGTATAATGCGCCCAGAACAGACAGAAATATTAGTGACATTTGCTTACGAAACAGGATAAAAAATAATGTTACACAGATTCAGATTGTTCAGGAAGAAGAAAACTGTGCAGCGAAGACTGGCAGAAGAAGGCCTGTTCGATTTCCACCATACAGTCATATTCGATTCATAACATAATCGAACTCCACACTCAATGACACTTTCGATTTAACTGTTTTCATCTCAACTTTACTTTTTTCTTTTCAACGGGTACAAACATCTCTACTCGAACAGAAACCGAAAAGAACAGTTTATTCTTTTTCATCCGCATGATAGCTTGCATGCTATCTTTCGCATTCTTATTTTCGCAGTTATTACTTTACATTATTATTGTTTATTACTAAATCGCAATGATTTATCGCACCTTATGTTCTTCACGCATATTTAATTCTGTGTATTGTTTGTTAAATATAGTTTTCGTTTGTGAAAGAAAAATGTAAGTGTTCATTATTGTCTTCACATCGCATCAAATTACACAACATTTTCTGGAGGCACCGGCGAGATATTTGGTGAACATGTGTGAATTTTCGCTAGCTTACAAATTTGGATATCCAAGCGCAGCTATTAAGGAATAAAACAGATAAGTACTTATTTTCCTATTTTACAAGTTTGACTTTGGTTTTTCGCATTACTCCATTACGTAGTAATGGCAAACAAAAAGAACAATGACGATGACAGTAATGAAACTGTCGCTTTAGAAGATGCTGAAAAAATAGCAAAACATTATCGAGGCAGAGCGAAATCTGCGCTTACTAGAATTATGAATTTCATAAATAATGAAAATCAAATTTTTCAAAAACATGATCTTTTAAATAAACTTGAAAAGATTGAAATTATTTATTCTGATTTTGATAAAGCCGATTCTGAATTACCTGATAAAATTTCAGAAATAGAAGAATTCGAGATAAAATATTATGAAACCAAAGCCAAGCTTCAACAAAAACTTGAAAATTTATCTGTAAACATGCAAACAAATATTTTAAATTTTCAAAATCCTACCATTAATACAAATGCTATATACAGTAATTTTCGTTTGCCAAAATTAAATATTTGTCCGTTTAACGGTAATTATAAAGATTGGATGTCTTTTAAGGATTTGTATATATCATTAGTTCATGAAAATGTTAATTTATGTAATGTACAAAAATTTCAATACCTAAAGGGTTTATTAAAAGACGAACCCGCTTCTATTATTAAACACATTCCAATATCTGAGAATAGTTATCTAGAAGCCTGGGAAAAATTACTTACTAGGTATGATAAGAAAAAACAAATTATTTCTGCACTTATTAAAACCTTTATGGATCAACCAACTGTAAGTCATGCTACTGCATATAACTTACGTAAGATAGCAGATACTTCGGATGAAGTAATTAGGGGATTCAAAACTATTGACACTAAAGCTACTGAAAGAGATGCATGGTTAATTTATATTTTATTACAAAAACTTGACCATAAATCACGTGAAGAATGGGCACAATATTCCGAAAAAATTGATTTTCCTACTTTAGAGATCTTTTTACAATTTATTAATGATAAATGTGCATCTATGGAATTATGTAATGAAAATGAGAGTAAAGAGAATGAGTATAAACAAAATAAGGATAAACAATTTAAGTTATCTAAGTTTCATTCTAACGTTAATTACAAATGCATTTTATGTAAAAACAATAATCATTTCTTGTTCAAATGCTTTAAATTTAAAGAACTTCCTGTTAAGGATAGAAAACAATTTGTTAGAAAGAACTCATTATGCAGCAATTGTTTATCTAATAAACACTCTATCGCTCAGTGTAATTCCACTTATACCTGTCATTTTTGTAATGCAAAACATCATTCTAGTATATGCGATAATAATTTGAAAACTTATACAGCTTCGGCTTCATCTGCTGGTAATAATTTTGAAAACTCTGAGAATCGTACAGAGCCATCTGGCATATCTCAATTCCAAACAAGTACTCATAACCATTCTATACAAACATCTTTCGCTTTACTTCCTACATCTAGCGCTTATATTTATGATTCAATGGGTCAGAGACATGTGCTAAAAATTTTATGCGATTCAGGCTCTGAAAGTTCTTTTATCACTGAATCATGTATGAGTATTTTAGGTTATGAGAGAAAAAATGCAAGATTTCCCGTCAAAGGGTTAACAAATTCAAAGATTGCAATAACTAAAGGTTATACAGACATTAATTTAATTTCCATTCACGATTCCGATGTCAAGTTATCCATGCGAGTTTTTATATTAGATAAATTAACAGCTCCATTGCCATCAGAGAAAATAAACAAGGAACATTTTTCGCATTTAAAAAATATGCAACTGGCCGATCCCAAATTTGAAATTCCAAGTAAAATTGATATGATTTTGGGATCTGATTATTTTTTTTCTATTTTACTTCCTGGTCAAACAATTTGTACTGAGAATGGTTTAATTGCTCAAAATTCAATTTTTGGTTTTCTCGTATCTGGAAAATTACCTGAATCTCAGACAAAATGTAATTCGATTTCAAATTTACATATTTACGAAACTAATATTGATAGTGAGTTAAAATGTTTTTGGGAATTAGAAGAAGTTTTTAATCCAAGTGAGAAGTTACTTTCACCCGAGGAACAGTTTGTGGGGTCACATTTTCAGGAAAATTATTCAATTAATCCAGAAGGCCGTTTTGTGGTGAAACTACCATTTTATAAATGCAAATCTGAATTATGCAATACAAAACCCGCTGCACTTTCCCTATTATATGCAATGGAGAGGAAATTTTCTGAAAATCTGGAATTCGAACAACAATATAAAGATTTTTTATATGAATACGAACAATTAGGACACATGGAGGTAATTACTCAGAATTCACTAAATATTTCTCAAAGGGAACAATATTTCCTACCTCATCACGCAGTTATTAAACCTTCTAGCACTACCACTAAATTAAGAGTCGTTTTTGACGGTTCCTGTAAAACTTCTGATGGTAAATCATTAAATTCAGTTTTAGGTGTTGGCCCTAAATTACAACGAGACATTTTTGAGATCTTACTTAATTTTCGATTACCGGAGATAGTTTTTTCTGCATACATGGAGAAAATGTACCGCCAGGTTTTAATTTCTGAGGACGATCAAAATTATCAAAAAATCCTTTGGAGATACAACCCTAATGAGGAAATAAAGGAATATAAATTGAAGACAGTTACATATGGCCTTGCTCCAGCATCCTTTTTGGCCACTAGGTGCATTAAGCAAATCGCTCTAGATTATAATCAAAATACACACGTCTCGCGCACTTTGTTAAAAGATATATATATGGATGACTTGATATCTGGTTCAAACTCAGTTAATAGCGCAATATCAATTGCTAAGGAAACTGCTAATGTTTTGGAAGAACATGGGTTTCATTTGAGAAAGTGGAATTCCAATTCGAATGAATTCCTTACGGAATTTCGAGAAAATTGCATCACAGATACAGACTTTAAAATAATACCAAACGACAATGAAAGTTCTAAAGTTCTAGGGCTTTACTGGAACTCTTTAGCAGATACATTTATTTTCAAAACCGCACTTACTCTCAAACCACCACTAACAAAAAGACGCATTTTGTCTGAATCCGCACGCATTTTTTATCCTCTAGGGTTAATTTCACCTTGTACAGTAGTGTTAAAAATATTTTATCAAAAGCTATGGTTAACAAAAGGAGACTGGGATTCTCCTATTCCGCAACAATTTGAAGAGGAGCTCATTAAATATGAGAATTCATTCAATAAAATTAGCCAATTTTCTGTTCCTAGATGCGTCACGCTTTCATCCGATAGTACATTTGAATTACATGGTTTCAGCGATGCGTCAACACATGCTTACGCCGCTGCAATCTATTGTCGACAGACTCATGATAACAAATCAAAAGTCTCACTCTTAGTTGCCAAAACTAAAGTAGCTCCTATCAAGCAAATTTCCGTTGCCAAATTGGAACTTTGTGGTGCTTATTTATTATCTAAGTTATTTTCTTCAGTCATAAAAATATTAGAAAATTATAACTTTGACATTTACGCATGGACAGATTCAACCGTTGTTCTTTCTTGGTTATCCGCACATCCACGTAAGTGGAAAACTTTTGTTGCAAATAGAACGTCACTAATATTAGATGTTCTTCCCACAAAACATTGGAGACACGTTCCATCTAAAGAAAACCCCGCTGATATCGCTTCTCGGGGCATAGATCCTAAAAGTTTACCTGAATGCAACTTGTGGTGGAATGGCCCAAGTTGGCTACTTTTGGATCCTACACATTGGCCAAATGACGCGCCTAAGTCCAAGGAAATCGAAGATCAAATTTCGTCTGAAAAGAAAGCTGATCCCATTTTGTCTTACCATATTGATACATCTAATGATCTTTATGATCAACTATTCAATAAATTTTCTTCATTTTTTAAAATCAAACGCATTCTGGCATATTGCCTAAGATTCATAAATAACTGCAAGTCAGCAAGTAAAGTTCATGTCTCAACAGATGATTCTTACTCCCCTCTTACATGTAGGGAAGCTAAACACGCCGAAGAGAGCATCATTCGATGGGTACAAAATAAATACTTTCAATAAGACTTAAAACACATCAAGAATCAAAACATTTTGTCTAGAAAAAGTCCTTTACACTCTCTACATCCATTCATTGACCAGAACGGTCTGTTACGGGTGGGAGGTCGCTTACAAAACGCCCAATTATCATTTAACGAAAAGCATCCGGTAATATTGCCGTCTAAACACAAATTGAGCGACCTTATTATACAAGAGAAACATATTGCATACTTATGCTCTATTAATGTTCTCACCCCATCACATTTTCTTACAGGTGATGTCATGCTTTCACCTGCAGACGAACCATTATCCTGTAGCAGGAATCTCAAGAACCGATGGCAACATCCTGCAACAAATATCAAGGAAGGAGAATTAGTGATTATTATGGACAACAGTTGCTCACCTTTATCCTGGCCAATTGGTCGAATCACAACAGTTCACACCGGTACCGACGGACTGGTAAGAGTGGCATCTATAAAAACTAAAGACTGTGTTATTAAAAGAGCAGTTAACAAAATTGCTGTTCTCCCTTTATATCAGGACTAGCGCCCTGATAGGGTGGGAGTCATGTTCGATTTCCACCATACAGTCATATTCGATTCATAACATAATCGAACTCCACACTCAATGACACTTTCGATTTAACTGTTTTCATCTCAACTTTACTTTTTTCTGTTCAACGGGTACGAACATCTCAACTCTACTCGAACAGAAACCGAAAAGAACAGTTTATTCTTTTTCATCCGCATGATAGCTTGCATGCTATCTTTCGCATTCTTATTTTCGCAGTTATTACTTTACATTATTATTGTTTATTACTAAATCGCAATGATTTATCTCACCTTATGTTCTTCACGCATATTTAATTCTGTGTATTGTTTGTTAAATATAGTTTTCGTTTGTGAAAGAAAAATATAAGTGTTCATTATTGTCTTCACATCGCATCAAATTACACAACAAGGCCTGTCAGGCCATCGTCCAGTTCGCAAGCCTAAACTGACAGAGGTTATGAAAAAGAAATGACTCGCCTGTGCTCAAGACCATCGCCACATGACTGTGAAAGATTGTAATAAGGTAATATATGATATATGTTAATAGTTTTAGTGATTTTTAAGTCTTTTTTTTTTTTTTTTTCAATTAAACGATAATGTATTTTAATTTCAGGTATGCTTCATAGATGAGCCAATTTTTGAAATTTTAGCCGATAAAAACAGTTTCGTGTGGAGACTTCCTGGAGATCATTTCCACCACGAATACATAATAGAAAGGGTTAAACATCCGCTGAAGGCTATAGTTTAGTCTATTATAAATACCAAGGGTGTAGAGCGTTTACACATTGTTTAAGGAACCATAAAACAGGACTAATATAAAAAAGTTCTACGAACTCGCTTTCTTCCACAGCTGAAAGAATGATTCCTGGAAGGTGAGCACAGTGTTTTTAAGCAAGATTCTGGACATTGCCATCAAGCCAAAAGCGCTACCGAATTTTTACGGGCCATGAATATTGAAGTATTACCTTGACCTGGCAATTCGTCGGATACGAATCCCATAGAAAAATTATGGAATATTACAAAAAGGAAAATTGCCAAGGAAATGATTATATCCAAGAGGCAACTGATCGAAAAACTTATAAATGTCTGGTATCACAATCCTTTAATTTAAAAAAGTGCAAAATCTTGAGAAAAGCACGCCATGGCACGTTCAAACACTAATATCAGCAAAAGGAAATGCCAACAAATAATAATGCCTTACATAATGTTACATTTTCTTTTCTTTTTCCATTATATATTTTTTATTATATAGTTATTAAATATGTATATTAACATTAAATGAAGTAATAATTACCAGTTGTAACATATAACTTATTTTTATTTAGAAAAGAAAAATCACGATAACTTGACTTTTATGAGTGTCCACATTAATTTGGCAACTCACTGTACATATCCTTTGAATTCCCTTCAACAATCAAAAATATTGTAAGATTCATTGCTTAATAAATGTTTCTATTCCAAAACAAAACAAAACAAATAAGTTTTTGATAAATACATATTTAGAACTATAGAAAAAAAATATTAAAGTTTTTCCTTTTTTATTTTATTTAAAATTGAAAATAATTTGTATGATTAAAAAAAATAAATAGTACAATACATTAGATAACATTTCTGTAAAGTATTTGTATTCACGTAGTAAATAAACTTACATAAAATAGAAAAATTTATTGCATTATGCAATATGAAGAACATGTGCGCAAATTTAACGAATGCAAACTATTTTTTTTTCTATCCCTTAAATGAACGTAACGATGTAGGTCTGCATAGCATGTATAAATTCTCACATCTCTTTATGTAGCAACCTTTGCATAGTGTGTTTTTTTTTTTTTTTTTTTTTTTTTTTACCAAAAATATTTTATCGCTTCCGAACGAAACTAGAATTTTGACTATTTCTTTATCTGTAACAATTTTCATTTGTTGGTGACAATTTCGGAGTACAGTTTCATTTCGGCGGATGTTACGAATTACAAATATAAAAATTAACAAAATCATACAGGAAAAATTGTTTTCTGATAGAAACAATGTAAGAGTAACCAATAATATTTATAATTTTAAATATACTGATAAATTTATGCAAAAAAAAGTAGTTTTTTTTTTTTTTTTTTTTTTTTTTTTTTTTTGTATTTTTCCCCCTTTCCCGATTTATCAAAAATAAAAATTCCCGCATTTAAAATATTTCTTTTAAATTTGCTCTCGTATTTTAAGTTAGCATGTATACATTTCTTTAACTAAAAATAAAAATGATTATATTATAAATAAAAAAGACGTTTATTTACTACGACAGATTTATAAAAACGTTTGTTATGGATATTTTTTTAATTTATTAAAAGAAAATTAAATGTTATTATTAGCAACTTAACTTCAGCGCATTTTAAAACGATATATAGAAACTTCCAGTCATTGATCTTGGTGTGCAAAAATGACAAAATATTTCCATCGAAAATATTTAAATAAATTACTTCTGATCCTTGTTAAATCAAAACATGTTTACTTAACATCCTTTTTAATGTCAGCTGAAAATGCCTCATTGTCGCAGTGGATAATAATTTGCATGTCATTTGCAGCTCTTGAAAATTAATCTTCATCAAGACAAATATTGTAATAATATTTTGATTTTCCATTTCAAATGTCCTATGTAATCAATTTCACATTTTATGTTAGAACAGGCGTAAGAAAATAAAAATAAATTTATGTGGATGACAAAGAGTTTATGAATTAAGTTTTAAAATAAGTGAAGCGAATTAATGATTTAAAAAATGGTAGGTGTTTTAGATTTCAGTAAAAGATGTTTTAGATTCAGTTTCTTTATGCGTATTTGCAAAAGTTAGTAATCTAGTAAAGTTAAATACTCAGAAGATTAACATGCAAATCAAACAGCATTTCACATACACACACAAAAAGAAAAAAAGCATGACAAAATCAATTTAGAAAACTAGTAAGCTGTGGTCCACATGACTTTATTTTATATTTTTCTATAAAAATTCACTCAGTAAAAATAATTTATAAAAATTATTATTTAAAAAAATTATCTTCCATGATAATGCAGACGATTTTCATATTAGAGAAGTAGTATAACACGTGGTATAACACCAAATATCCAAAAGAAAAGTCAATTTTACAATAAAGTGAATTTTCTCAATATTACATTAAAAAAAAAAAAAAAAAAAAACTTTATTTTAATTTATTGCAGATCAATGGTTCAACCATTCGTTTTAAAGGTATTACCGAGCTCTTTTGAAAGATACCCATCATGAAAATGTATTCCCCTCGAGGGGTGTCTTCCCCCCCCCCCATGAGGGAGGCGATGCTCCTACATACACTATTTTTTTCCCCAGTTGACTATCTATATTACAAATAATTCTTTTAAATTCCATAATGATTATTAAAAAATAATTCTCTTTATGCACATTTATACAAAATTTTGTCCTATACCCCCATATTAAAAATTTAGAAAAAGCGGGATGGCAACACAAGCTGTTGGACAAATTTTACCAAAAGTTGATAGGCACTAATTTATGTCAATGTGTAACAACATACCAATTTGTATGAAATTCTGTGAAGTAGTTCCTGAGATACAGTCGCCACAAAATTTTGTCGCACACACAGAGACAGACAGACATTTTCTAAAAATGGTGAAATCGTGTTCGACAGCTCTCAAAACGTATAAATCCATCAAACACCCAAAGTCTAAAATTTTTACGAATCCAATACTTTCTTCTATTGAGCATAGAAGAAAGTAATAATTTTCCTATTTCTTTATTATTATTATTATTATTATTATTATTATTATGCTGTGTTTATGGAAACTAGTATGTTAAAATCACAATACAGTTTTCTTTTCTGTTTTTCTATAGATATTCACGAAATTAAAACCAAAACACAGTTAGCCAACTTTTAGCTTTCACAGTGGGTTTATTTTCAAAGCACTCTTTTCTAAACATTACTTAGAAGCGCACTTTATTGAGTTTATTTGCCAAAGATAAAGCAAATTATCAGATGCAGTATCTAAAACTAGTATGTTGTGGCCACCACATGACTTTCTTCTATATTTCCCTATACAAATTCACTCAGTATAAAAAATTTATTAAAATTATTATTTAAAAAAAATTATCTTCCATGATAATGCAGACGCTTTCCATATTAGAGAAGTAGTATAACACTAAATATCCAAAAAAAACTCCATTTTATTCTCAATATAACATTGAAAAAAAAATGTTTTTTGTTAAAAGTAAAAAAAAAAAAAAAAAAAATCGATAACTTTGTTTTAAATTATCACAGATTATATAGTTCAAGCATTCGTTTTAAAGGTATAGACGAGAACTTTCGAAAGATACTCATCTTAAAAATTTACCCCCCTCCCCCGGGGGGGTTACTTCCCACCAGGGGGGGGGAAGCGATGCCACATGCACAAAATTTTTTTACTAATTAACTACTACTATTATTAATAATTCCTATTAATTTTACAATCACAGGTTAAGAATAACTCTCATTATGTACATTTATACGGAATTTTGTCCTATACTGCCATGTTAAAAATTTAGAAAAAATACAATCCGAGCGCCACCTGTTGAGTGATTGATCTCCAAATCTATTCAGCACCAGTTTATGTCAGGGCCAACTAAATACCAAATTTCGTTAAATTTCGTTAAAAAAAGAAAAAATATATACGATTTTTTTTTCGTTAAAAGTAAAAAAAATCGATAACTTTATTTTAAATTATCACAGGTTTATAGTTCAACCATTCGTTTTAAAGGTATTGACGAGAACTTTCGAAAGATACCCATCTTGAAAATTTACTTCCCTCGAGGGGGGACTTCCCCCCCAGGGGGGGGGGCGAGGCTCTTACACATACAAAAAAAATTTTCCAGTTGACTATCTCTAATATACATAATTCTTGTAAATTTCATAATGATTATTAAAAAATAATTCTCTTTATGCACATTTATACAAAATTTTTTCCTATATCTCCATGTTAAAAATTTAGAAAAAGCATGATGGCAACGCAACCTGTCAGACAATTTTTACCAAAAGTTGATAGGCACTAATTTATGTCAAGGTGCAACTACATACCAACTTGTATGAAATTCTGTGCAGTAGTTCCTGAGATACAGTTGCCACAAAATTTTGTCACACACACACAGACAGACGGACATTTTCTAAAAATGGTCAAATCGTGTTCTACATCTCTCAAAACGTGCAAATCCATCAAACACCCGAGGTCGAAAATTTTTACGAATCCAATACTTTCTTCTATTGAATATAGAAGAAAGTAAAAATATTTCCTGTTGTGAGAGCAAACGATTTTCAACTCAAAATAGCAAAACCCTAAATATCCAAAGAAAGCCAGTTTTGTGTCTTATAAACGGCATCTTAAGAAATTTATTTATTTTATTTTTTTATCAGAAGGAGATCGAAATCTTGATTTGAAACTATTACAGGTACATGGTTCAACCACACAATTTAAATGAAGTGACGAATTCTTAAAAAAAAAAAAAAAAAAAAAAAAAAAAAAAAAAAATACTCATATTGAAAATTTACACTCCCGAGATACTTGTCTAAATTAGAATAGGATTTATGCTCTTACCTGTGATATTAAATCTATTCAGCCAAAAATTCTACTGGGATATTATTTTTCTATTAGTTGTGGAAATAACTAATTTCTCCAGAAGCCGCATAGGATTTCAAAAATACTTTACAAAGTGGTCATCAAAATTGAAATGCTTTGTATCTTCGTATAGTATGAAAAAAAAAATTCTGTTCAAGTACTGGGGAAAATGCCTGTTTTACCGCCTATGTTCCCGATAAGATTTCGATAGGCCTCATTCTTAATAAATTCCATTTATTTTTTGGTATTAATTCTGCCAGTTTCTTTGGTTTCAATTAAAACCGATATTCTATTTTAATATTACTGGAAAATTAATCCGAAGACAGGCTTACACTCAGGGCCTGATTTCCCAAGGGGCGAATGGGCCAAGCGCCCGAGCCCCTATGTAAAATAGGACCCCCAAATCAACTGTTTTTTGAAATTAAATGCATTTTATAAAAAATAAAATACATTATAATTTTTAAATTTTAAATTACAAATTATTTCCGTTATTTTGATTATTTTATTTTAAGTTCATATTTTATATGTGCGTGTAAAGATTTAATATCACATTACCTGACAAAAATGTATCCTGGTTGACAATTGTTACCGCTAAAGTGCAGAAATCAGTTAATCTTCAGATTAGCTAGGTAATCAGCACATTAACTAGGGTGTTCCGTTAAAGTGAGGAAAATTGTTTCATTTCTCAAATTACCTAGATAATCTGCACATTACCTACCAGGCACTCCTTAAAGTGAAAATAAAATCTCTGGTGGTGTAATTTTACAGCACGCTGTGTTGTATTTGTTTTTTTCATTCGAAAAAAAAAAAAAAAAAAAAAAAAAAAAAAAGATTAGTTTTCTTTTGTTTTCTTTCTTTCTTTACTTATTTTATTCTGCATGTGTTTTAATTTTTATGTCTTTTAAAGTTATATTTGTTTTATTTATTTCATCTTTTTTATTCTGTCAATATAAGTTTGAAGATGTTATGCATTTTTAATATGAAAAATAATAACTTTAATAGCTTTCAATAAATTCTATTTTATAAATGAATGTTAGAATTGTAATACAATAACGATTCCTTTTCAAAATAAAAATATTTAAACATTTAAATAAAAAAAAATGTTTTATTAGCAACTTATATTGCTATTACTATTTTAAAAAAAAGTTAAGCACCAATTTTTAATTCGCTAAAGAAATATTAAATTAGACAAATCAGAAGCATTTTTTAAGAAGTACTTCAAATAATTAAAACTGCTTTAATAATTTTTAGAACGCATGAAAATTAAAATGACAGTTTTCCAATGCTTTATTAAACTATATTTTGCACCATACATATATCTGTACAAGTTTAGCAAATTAATTTTACAATTAAAAAAAAAAAAAAAAAAAAAAAAAACAAGAACAAAAATAAAAATATAATCATGATATATAAAATATGTAAAGGAAACTTGAAATTTAAAGGAACAAAACAAAAAAAAAAAAAAAGTAATGAAATGCTAAAAAAAGCATAAAAATTTCATATTAAGTATTTATTAAATAATGCCATAATATTGAATACCATATTTTCCAGAATAAAAAATTAGTACATCTGTTCTTTGTTTTGTCTTTTTCTCAGTAAGTAATAGTAATTTAAATAATTTTTAAAATAAATTAGTTTTAAAAAGTTGTAGTTTAATTGGTTTATTTCTGGAAAAAATAATTACTGTGCTGTAAATTTAATATTCATAATTCAAAATAAGTTTCACGAGAGAGAGCTTTTAATTAAGATAAGATTTCATTAAGAAAAGTCAGAACCTTATCAAACTTATATTGACAGAATTAAAAAAGAGAAGAAATAAAATCAAAACAATTATAACTTACTTGTTACTTTAAATTTTGTGTTGGCCATAATGAGAAACCTAATATCATAGCTTCGATGCTCCACGTTTTGCGTTTACTGCTTATCATAGCGAAGCGGAAGGGATAAAAGTTTTAGTTTGTGTTTGAAGGTCAATTGCGTCACAGACTAATCTGTGATTCGCGTATCTGTATCACATAACTGTTTGGTGTCATAGTGAATGTAAAAAAACTAAGGCCCGAAACAAACATTTGAACTTTAACAACACAGAAGCCGCTAATGTGCAGATTGCCTAGTTAAAATGCGGAAAACTCTTGATTCCGAACTTTAACGGGTCATTTTAGTTAATCTTAAGATTAGCTAGGTAATCTGCACATTAAGGGATTTCGAGCTTTAACGGTAACATATATATATATATAATCTTCTGCACTTTTAAACCGTAGGATTGAAAAGAAAATGTACCTATTACACTTTCTCTTCTTTCATACCTATGCTAGATAATTCTACAATTAAGTTTTTTAAAAACAAATAAGAAAGAAGTTTCTAACACTCCGTATCAAAAGTTTGCCTTTTAAAGGTTCAAAAATTTATAAGGAAATATCGCTTTTGAAACTGAACTCTCCATCCTTTTATATATTATATAATCGATTATTATTATTATTTTTTTTTTTTTTTAACCACTGGGATTAAGACTGCTCTGTTGGAAAGAAAACGGACAAAAGAATGATAAAGAGGGAATTTAAGTTTCATTATAAGATTGTATGAAAACATTAATCTATATTATGACATCATTATTATCGAGATAATTCTTTGAAGCTATAAAGGCATTTCGTTCGCTTCCCACAGAAGTTTCTTTTGACAGTACATATTTCATAAATTCTAATATTCAAAGTTCTTAAGCCGAATTCTTTTGTATTAGGTGATATTACTCAAAGGGGAGGAAAGCTAATGGTTGTCTGAAAAAAAAAAAAAAACATTTAAAGTTATTTCAGATTTTTTTTTTTTTTTAACTAGCTGCTTTGTTTGTTTTTATCTGTTTTATTTTCAGTATATTAAATACATTTTTTTTAATAAGATAATAAAATAATTGCCAAAACGTCAGTGGAGGCCCTCTGTTGAGACTCAAGACGGTTTTGGGTTCGGTCAATGTGTTTGTTTGTTTGTTTGCTTGTTTGTTTATCTGTCGTACGATAACGACCGCAAAAATCCCGCTAATGACTTTAAAATTGGTACACATATGCATGAGCTCCACAGAACCAGCTGTATAGTTTTGGGTGTGCATTCCATTTGTAGTTCGTGTACAGGGACACGCCAAAGATTTTCTTATCATTACGGCCTATGGGAAGAATTTGTATGTACCGCGATAGCCGCCACAAAAATCACGCTATGGACCTTGCAATTCGGTACACATATTCATGAGCCCAACGAAATTAGTTGTATAGTTTTAAGTGTATATTCCATTTGTAGTTCGTGTTCAGGGACTCGCCAAAGTTTTTCTTATCATTCCGCCAATGGGAAGAATTTGTATGTACCGCGATAGTCAGCACAAAAATCAAGCTATTGATTTGCAATTTTTCCCGAAACGTCAATGGAGGACCTCTGTTGAGACTCAAAAAGATTTTGGGTTCCGTCTGTGTGTGTGTCTGTCAGTTTGTCTGTCGCGAGATAGCGGCCGCAAAAATCACGCTATTGACATGAAATTTTGTACACATATGCATCAGCCCAATGGAATTAGCTGTGTAGTTTTAGGTGTGTATTCCATTTGTAGTTCGTGTACAGGGACACGCCACAGTTTTTCTTATCATTACGGCCTATGGGAAGAATTTGTATGTACCGCGATAGCCACCGCAAAAATCAAGCTATTGACTGGCAATTTGGTACACATATTTATGACCCTCACAGAATTTTAGCTGTATAGTTTTAGGTGCGTATTCCATTTGTAGTTCGTGTACAGGGACACACCAAATTTTTTCTTATCATTACGACCTATGAGCAGAATTTGTATGTACCGCAACAGCGGCCGCAAAAATCCTCGGATTGACTTGCAAATTGGCACATACATTCTGGCTCTGTACAGAAATAGCTATATAATTTTCTATGTCTATATTTTTTATGGATTATGTGCAGGGATACATCAAATTTCTTATCATTACAGCTTATGGGGTGAATTTGGCTTAAACGCATTTTGGCATCAATACTTTGCTATCAAATAAATGAAACTAGCGTACATTACCGAGATGCTTAAATTTACGTTTTCTGCAGAAATTATGTGCTGTTAGGCTTCCTAATTAGAGGACCATACAAAAGTGTTCTGAAAATGTAACGTAATCAACCAAATTATGTCAAATATCGAACAATTATTCATGAAAAAGTATAATAAGCTGAATAGTTTTTACTGGTATATATAATTTTTATGGTTCGGTTACAGAAACACACAAAAGAATTTCGTGACATTAGAGCCTATGAACAAATTTTTATTTAAGCTCGCTTTAATGCGTTTATGCTGCATTCAAAATAAGGGAATTAACATACATTATAAAGATACTTAAAAGCATGTTTTCTGTAGAAAAAAGATATGTATAGACTAAATAATTTATTTACGGGACCCCACAAAAGAATTTCGATGACGTACTGTAATCATTCAAATGATGTCAAATTAGATTGAAATATTAATGATAGGTGTATTATTTTTACTTTCTATAATTTCTGTGACTCCTTTTCTGGGATCCATAAAAGAATTTCGTACTATTACGGTCTATAGCCGGTATTTCTTAAAAGTGTATTTTAACATGCTTACACCTCGTTAAATATAATGAAATTTTATTAGAATTTTAAAAGAATGTTTTTCAGTGGAGAAGTGTGGGCACAGAATTGGTAATTAATCTACAGGGTTACTCAAAATATTTCCGATATGTTATGTAATTTTTTTGCATGAAATTTGGTACAAGTATTTATAAATGACAGGGAATTAACACAAGTCAATCAGTTATTAGAAATACGTATACATACATATAACGTATACATATACAAATAGTTATAGAAAGAGAGATACAGCGGGGGATTGAGGGGGGCGGCAGCCCCCTCAGAAACGTTTCTGTTTATGTAGCAAATCAATCGAATCAATATATATATATATACAGTAGACTCTCGTATAACGCGGGATACGTTCCGCGTAATAGAAAGTCGCGTTATAGGAGACATACTTTGAGCAGACGATTTCATTACGCAATGATACCAAAAGCGTCGGGAGTCGGCATAGTAACCGAGCAATCCTTATCTGCTTTGAAAAAGTAAGTAACCTTGAACATGTTGAAAGTAGAAAAGATGTCACGTGCTTCCTTTATCTTACGCGTTATACGAGACTCTTTATCGCGTTGTATGAGTAAATAGTCACAGACTTTTCGTCGCGTTATACGAAATCGCGTTTTGTGGGAGTGCGTTGTACGACATTCTACTGTATATATTATATAATAAGGAATAAAAAAAAAATGATGTATTGAATAATGCATGATGCAAATAGGTCGTTGAGGCTCCTGATCTGCAGATCCACTAGTCATAAATATCTATTAAATTAATAAAAACTTTTTAATTAAGACAACCATTACATGAGTCGCATTTTAATTCGCCAAAATGGCATTATTGATTAACCCGAAACACATTCAAGTTTTTAAAGGTGACTTACACTAGAATAATTTTACATTCTTAAAAATCAGTTAAATTTCTTTAGAAATGATCAGACGTTTTCAGGTATTTTGAGACATCTTACATGATTTTTATAAATAATGATTCTGTACAATTACTGTACAAAATTCAGCAGAAAGAAAATTTTTGCTATTTAATTGAATTAAAAAATAACCTGAATTTATAATTAAAATGATTATGAATATTTAAAAAAAGAATGTAGTTTTAATTTCTTATATTATATATATAATTAAAAAAAGATTAAAACTTTTAATAATCATAATTTTTTATACAAAATAATTAATACAATAAGTTTAGATTAGCTTTTATTTTTTATTTATTTATTTTTTTTTTTTTTTCACTTCATTTTAAGATTTAATGGTTATTATTCAGTCCTTATAAAATTCTTTAAAATTTGTTCCTCAATTGACTCAATTACATATATGAGTTTCATGATGAATATGCCCATGCAATTACCATCCAGCATTTCAATTATATGGATTTTCATTTTAGAATTTAATACCATCCGAAATTTAATCAAACTTGCCTTCTAAGCCATATTCTTATAAGCATTTATCATTATGTCTCCATTTAACCTGATATACGTTATTATATTGATTCCTTTCCTTTTCTAGATAGTTTAAAACTTTAGAACATTCGTGTTTAAGCTGACTCCTGATTCTTAATTACAAACTTCTAAATTAGTTACTATTAATTAGAATTTTTCTTTTGTTTCGGATACTTTGAAGTCTTTGACAGCATCACAAATAATAGGAAAAAACTAAAATTGGGAATTATATAATTAAAGAAGTATTGAAAAAATCTCGATAGTTTAAATTATATTTTAAATACCTTCCAATCAAGTATTCAAGTATTAAAAATAAAAAAAAAATTCTGAATTGAATTCTATTTTATATAGGAATACGTATATTCGGTGTTTATGTGTTATATATTTATTCATTAATAAGAGAAAAAAAAAACTTTAAAATGCGCAGGGGAAAAAAAATGGAGTAAAAAGGCAATCAATTTTACTGAATATAAAATGAAATAAAATTTTGTTACACTGAGAAAAAAAAAAAAAAGTATACCGCCTGCATCTAGAATGAATAAGTGATCATTTTCTAAATTCCTCAACAAGAAAGATAGATTTAGCTATGCGCATAATGCACGCCAATAAACTGAATAGATGAAATGATCGACAATTTCTAGTCTACACATTTTTAGATGGCGAAATAATATTATGAATATACTGAATATTCTGAATCTTTTGTATTACAAGAAATTCTCGCTTGATCTTCTAGAACTGGGTCATAAACAATATTAAAGTTGCTGAAACCCGCCTCTTGTATTCGCATTTATTTGCAGAGATTTTTAAATAACTATGCCCTCGAGGCTATAAGCAAACACTTCAGAATTCTAATAGCGGTTTCTAGAACTCGCTTTCAAAGGGGATTACAATTTATAAGGATGAACTATTTTTCTAGAGCCACAATTTAGATTCTAGATGTCAGTTACAGAATTTTTTTTTTCCCAGTGTATAATGCATGAATTAATAAAAATAACCATTATGTAATGAAGTTATTTTCTAATATATATATGTATAAGAAGAATTTAGTTTTTAAAAACAAGTTCTTCAGAATTTATATATTGCTGTCTTTGTGTAACTTTTCATATACGGATAGTAATTTAAAGTATTGTTAAATTAAACTCAAGAAAAATATATACTGCCATCATCTATAACGAATAAGTAATTATTTTCTGACTCTATAAACCAGAAATGTAGGTTTCCGAGCTATACGTTTAAAGTAAGTCAATAAACTGAATAGACGAAATGATCGAGAATTTCTAGTCTATACTTTTCTAGATGATGCAACAATATTGTGACTATCAGGAATATTGTGAATTTATTTATTTTATTTATTTATTATTTATTTTATTTTATTTTATTTTATTTATTTATTTTAAAAATTTTCGCTTAATTTCCTAGAATTGGATAATAAACTCAAATTATAGTTACTAAAACTCACCTCTTAAATTCGCATTTAGTTCCAGAGATTTTTAAATAACTTTGACCTCATTAATGAAGGAAAACGCTCTAGAATTCTATATGGGGTTTCTGAAACTCGCTTTCAAAGGGGATTAGAATTTATAAGGATGACATGGAATTATTTTTACTAGAGCCACAATTTAGATTCTAGATGTCAGGAGCAGAATTTTATCTCAGTGTAAAAAGTGTACGAAATTAAATTTAGTGAAGGAAGGCCAAAAGTACTTAGAAAAATTCCAACATATATACGTAACTTTAGTTTCACTACATGACACCACACGGGACAAGAACTCCTTTTTTGTTACAGAAAGGATATCATAGTTTGCTGTTGCTATTTTGGATTCGCATTTTTCAGGAACTCTCCTTGTGTTGCAAAATTATTTTCGTATGCTACCTCAAAAATCAACCACCAAACTTAGAAAATATATAAAGTTGAAAAAATAAATATTTTTTCCCGATCATTTTTGGACCTGTGTATACCAGTAGTAGACCAAACTATCATCTCACTAAATCTTCATTAATTTACACGATTAAGTGATATACATCAATGTTTATATCTTTAAAATTACACTTAAGTAACTAAAAAATATATTTTGAATATGTGGCATGCCTATTTCTTAATATGGTAAATAAAAGGTTAACCAAAAGATTTTTTACGATTTAATCTATGTTTATCGACTTCTTGTAAATAGTCATCATATATTAAATTGTATTATACACAGTCATTAAAAATTTAATAACAAGTTCTTCTAATATTTTAAGTAAAAAAAAAAAAAAAAAGAAGAAGAAGAACAGTTTCCTTACATTACCCTCACACTGAGAAGAAAAATATATTATATATTGCCTCCATCTAGAACGAATAAGTAGTCATTTTCTGAAACCCTAAACTAGAAATATAGATTTGTGTGTGTGTGTGAGCTATGCGTATAAGATAAACGAAAACTGGATAGACGAAATGATCGAAAATTTTTAGTCTATACTTTTCCAGATGGCAACATAACATGAGTGGAGATTACGGATCCTTTATATTGCGAGAAATTCTTGCTTGTTTTTCTAGAATTGGTAAAAAAAAATTAACAAAACAATTAACAAAACAATTAACAAAGAATTGACAAAAAAAGGCTTAGTTTTTATTAATTAATTAATTAATTAATTAATTTTTCATTATTATTTTTATTTATTTTTATTTTTATTTTTATTTTTTATTTTTTTTTTCGAGGGGCAGAAAAAGTATTAGACAAAATAGCTCTGCCCAGTACTCTTAAAAAACTTAATTTTTAGCTTTTTATATCATTTTATAACGCCTGAAATGTGACTAATTAAAATATGATTTAATTAAACATTAAATATGTTTCAAATGCAGAATGTATGTACTATACTAATAGATTGTTTTGAATAGATTGAGACCATTTAAACTTAGTTTTGTTTCTTAAAAAATTTTCAGTGTAATATTTATCAAAGAATATTGTGATTAGTATGTAACATTAATTGAAGATATTAATTTAATAGTAATTAATGCTCGCATAATTAACATTACATACGAACTACAGTCGACAGCAAAATTACTCGAGCGCAGCAATAATTCCTATTTTTTTTTTTTTTTTAAAGTACACTTAATACTATTTTGTTAAATAAATCCTTGTCGAATCAACTAAGAACGTGATTCGACAAGGATTTATTTAACAAAATAGTATTAAGTGTACTTTTTTTTACATAGGAATTATTGCTAGCGCTCGAATAATTTAGCTGCCGACTGTACATTATTATGCAATATTTGTAAGGTTAGGGGAAGCTTTCGTAAAAAGTTCACAAATCGGAGTTGCAAGGAATACTAGTTCGGTTAAGAGTCAATACCTTATTTAAAAAGGTATTCTACGAGTTTAAAGTTAAGGTTCCGGATTTTAGGAAATATAGCAGGTAGGAAGAAATTGAATAAGTTTGTAGTAAGGCAGGTTACGTAGGAAATACAAATTAATGTTACAAAGTATAAAAGGTAGGTTGAAAAGATACTCGGATAGTTTTGTGGGGAGAGAAGCTGGTTGGTTGGGTTTAGTGTCGCACTAGTACTGCTCTATTGATAATTAGCGCCGGTCTGGAATGCACTTCTGAGGATGGTCCGAAGACATGCCATCACAATTTCGATCCTCCACGGAGGGGTGACCCCCACATGCGGGGAGAGGCGATTCTGACTGATGTGATTTTTGAAGTTCATTACGGGGTTTGCTGTTCAAGGAAATAGAGTCAAATGTCGTTCAGATTATAAAGAAGTATAGTAAAGCTTCATGCTGTTATGTTTCTGGAAGTATACGGTTAATATCAAGTTATTTATGTTTGCGTCGAAGTTGTAGATCATTTACATTTTATTATACGTTTAAGGAATAGCCCCATTCTCCCTTCATTAAAGAGTTTTAATTAAACATTTGTTAAGTTGAACAATTCGTTTCAGTGTTTATTTTTTACACATACAGCAGTTTCAACTATGAATGACAAAGGCGCCAATTCACCACAAGGACGCCACAATTTGTCACGTATTAATATATATGTATAAAAATACTTGATTTCTACAATTAAATTCGCAATTTAAATTTAATTCCTTCCAAAATGTAAGCATCAGTATGATAAAAATGTAATAAATATTCTACTCACTATTATTTAGAAATTCAATAATGTACCCAACAGAGCAAGAACTCAAATAAATGATCATTTACTTATAAGTAATACTAGAAATATATCCATTCACTCCATTAAAATTAAAGGTCTTCTATGCTTGTTATCATATTTTCGAAAGCACAAACTTGATCCTAAACCATTACGAAAAATGTAAATTAACGGGAAGCTGACTATTATGTAAATCGTATTCAACTGTTATTGTTTTCATCATACTTGCAGAATGTATAAATAAATAAATGCAACGAATTAAGAAAGGGTGTTAATAATAAAATGTAAATGTTGTATTTCCTGAATGTTCAACTGGAAATTTTAAATATTATTATTTATTCGAAATGCAATAGATCCTTGGAACACAAATAGTGATTTTTACGTGATTAAACTCAATAAAAGCTTCGAGGGGGGGGGGGGGGGTGAGTTGGTGCAACAAAATAAAATGAAATATTTAGAATATTTGTAATTATCTGAAAAGTTAAATAGACAATCTTATTATTTTTAGTCATTACTTTTAATGCAATCTAGATGGATGAGCTCAGTATGTTTTTCCTATTTCGTAATCATCATATTTGAACAATGCGATAATAGTTATATAGATGACATTTGATGTATTGATCTTTTTTAAGCATTTAAAAATTATGATTAACGGTGAATATAATGTAAAAATATATTAATTTTAATTAATAAGAACTTAGTCCAGTTATGCAATATTAATAATTATTCTTATTTCCTATTTCAACAAAGGAATAGAATAAGGTATTATTTAATTTTTTCTACTTCCTATTTTTGATGCATTTGAATGTTTTTCAAAATATTGAATCATTTTATTAATTCGTTGCGTTTTTGTCTACAGTGGGCAGCAAAATTATTGATGTACTGGCGATAATTCCTACTTAACCCTTTGCCGTTCAGTGTTCCACTACATGGAACACCTAACTTCGCTAGCTTCTCCAACCGTTAAATTCAATTGCAAATGCATAAAAATAGGTTTATTTTTTACTTTGAACTTTCCTTTTCACCCATAGATGACACCACTACACAAGTCAATCCATGATATTGAAACGAGACGCGTTATTTTAAACCCTCGTATTTACAAGAATTTTTTTTTTTTTTTTTTTTTTTTTGTGATATAAAAAAAAAAAGATTGCTTGAAAAAATATTTCTATGTGATATCGTTGGCTGTACTGTAAATTATTTATTCTATATTATTTTTTACTTTTTATACAGGAAACATACGAGGAATTGTTGAATAAAATAAGGTGTTCCATCTCCTGGAACACTGCGACACTAGCGCTTTTCATATTACGCAACCGAAAGCAGTGATGAGACAAGACAGCTGTGTTCACGTTTTCTGTTTTCCTCTGTTTGAAGGGAATGACGTCAAGCTATCGGATGCTGCGAGGGAGGGTTGGTTGTTTATAAAAAAAAAAATAAATAAATAAATAAATAAATAAACAATAAATATACATTCCATGCTTCTACCAAAAGGGTGTGACGTGCTTCCAAAAAATTCATGAAGCTTAAAAATAGAGTAATTGTAAATATTTTTGCACATAGGACTTGTATATATGTATACTAACTGTAAATATCAAACTATTTCATAAAAAATCATACAAAAAAGTTTTTTTTTTTGGGGGGGGGGGGTAGAGTAGCAGGCCTCCCCATGTGTACACCCTGGGTCATGCTAATTCTGCTACACAGGTATAATACAGTGTTTTTTAATTCATATGCAAAATCTTTTACTCGTTTACGCGCTTCACTGCGATGCTCGCTTAGACGCACTTTTCAGAGCTCTAGTGGCACAGTGTTCCAGATGATGGAACACCCACAGATTAAAAAAGATAAGTACTATATTTACAAAATTATACCTGCGTACTCCTTTAGACTTAAGTAGATAGCCTACAACTTTTTTTGTTGGAATTCCAACTTTAAAGGGTAGTGCGCTATAAAGGGTTAAAAGATGGGCACCTAATACTGTTTTGTTAAGTAAATATTTGTCGAGTCAATGATCTTAATCTTATACTGTTTATAAAAAAGTAAGTTGGTGATAAAAATTAGCGATCAAACTTAAAAAAGTATATGAAAAATGTGGATGTGTACTTCAATAATTTTACTGCCAACTGTATGTAATACGCGACTTTTATGTCTGATGCAGTTAATGTAGTTATATACTCAATTATATGTATGAAGATTTTAAATTAAACCGCGATAACTGTAAAAACAAAAAATTGTTGTATTTAACTTCGAAATCCATTTTTTTTCCGGGCTTTTATGATATGAAACACATATATACGGCAATTTTTATTTTTAAAAACGATTTCACATATTTAGCATAGAAATCTACGAAAAGGATACTATATGCTACTGTTATTTTTTCATCATTTCAATTGAAACGGTGTTTTATTTCATTAATGAAATTCAGCGTCTGCTTACAGTCGGTAGCAAAATTGTTGAACCACATATCCACATTTTTCATATATAGTTTAGTCACTAATTTTTATCATTAGCTTACTTATTTTGAACAGCATAAGACTAAGATTATGACTCGACAGATATCTACCTAACAAAACAGTATTAGGTGGACATCTTTTACATAGGAATTAATGCTAGTGCTTCAATAATTTTGCAGCCGACTGTACAGTTGGTAGCAAAAGTATCCGAGCACTAGCCAATAATTCCGATGTCAAAATGTACACTTAATACTGTACTTTTGTACAGTAAATACTGTTAAGTAAATCCTTGTCAAATCCTGTTCTTATACTGACTAAGAACATGACTCGGCAAGGATTTATTTAACAAAGCAGTATTAAGTGTACTTTTTTTAGACAGGGATTATTGCTAACGATCGGATACTTTTGCTGCCGACTGTAATTGTGTTCTTGATTTCAGCTCTTTCGTACTACCTATCATACTTAGTGCAATGTTTGGTTGGTTGGGTTAGAGCAATTGGCGACGGTCTGTGATGCAGCCTTTAGGATGGTCCGGAGACATGCCATCACAATTTTGATCCTACACGGAGAGGATGGCTCCTTCGCTTTTGTAATCCCCAAAGGCATAATTTTGAGGGGAACATGTAGGACAATGCGGCCACGACGTATTTTACGTGCATCAGCCACCATTAGTGTACACAACGGTCTTTTGCCGGCTCGAGTATCGAACCTCAAATCTTCCAATCATGAGCTCGGTGCTCTACCAAACGGGCTACCTCAGCCCTCCGAGGAGTGTAATGAAAATTATCTATAATTTCCTTCGTTAACGCAATTTTCTGGGGGGGGGGGGGAAGAATAAGAAGAAAAGGAAAAGGAAAAGGAAATGAAAAGAAAAAAAAAAATACAAAAGTTTAAAATAAGGCAGCCTTGATTAGCCAAGGTTTAAACAATGGTAGAATCTGATTGTACATTAAATGAATTTAAACTTTATTTTAAAACATTTCATTCTTTTATTCAATTAGAACTTAACATTAAAACTAATTTAAACAATTGCACTTAACTTTAGTCTGCCCACGTCCGTGTCAAGAAAGCAAAGCATTACAAAATTATTTTAAAAAAAACAATTTTCCATAGTTTGTCCCTTGTATTTTGTAACATAAAGTAAAGATCAATCTACATTCTAGACATAAACGTAAAAATAAAATAAAATAAAATAAAAAATAGAAAATTTCTGCAAAAAAGAAGAAAATATTCGTCCATAAAATTTATATTTTCAAAAACTACAGAAATTTAGTTTAAAATTGCACATCAATTTGTTAAAAGAAACATATTTTTCTGTAACCAGATAAAATCTGCAACCACTGATACAAATTTCATCTGGCGGCTCCGTATTTTTTTTTTTTTTTTTTTACATACGGAAATCCGTAACTACTGACACATATTTCATCTGGTGGTTACATGTTTTTTCTGTTTTGCACACCGAAATTTGATATCAATGCAGGATTCAGAAATAATAAATTGTGCTTCCGTATAGAAATCTGCGAGTATGTCAAATAGGTACCATCGTCTATTATGGTTATGGTTCGATTCTGGATAATAGAACTGGATAATTTTTACGGAAAAAATCTTTTGTATACGAATATTCCCTGTATTATTCTGTTAATAAAAATAAATAAATATTTTCAACGTATTTTTCGCATAGAATACGAATATTTACCGTCAACATTGCTGCCAGGTCTTTTCTATAATATTAGATGTAGTAATAAGTTTTAAAGCATGTAAAGAAATGAATATGTAATTTAGATCTGATAATGATACTTTTATTCATCAAAATATACTCCAGCATCATCTAATACTTTATGCCATCGGTCAAGCAGTTCACGGATGCCAGCAGTATAGAAAGATTCCTCTTTTGACACGATAAACCATCAATCCATTTTCTTACTTCGTCCACTGTCCGGAAATGTACAGAAGACAGAAGACAAGGCATTCTGCGTCGCCCGAAACAAATGTTAGTCAGAAGGGGCTATGTCGGAGCTATACGCCGGGTTTTCCAAAACTCCACAGCCAAACATTACAATCGTGTCCTTTACGAGTTTTACAACATGAAGCCTTGCATTGCCATGGAACAATTTGACGGGCCGCAAACCTTTGCCAGTAAATGGACTTTTTTTTATAGATTTTTTGTTTCAATCGCAGCAATTTTTGTTTATAGAGTTTAGCAGTTGCACATACAGCGAGCTCCAGCAGTTCGTAAAACAGTACTCCCTTCATATTCTCCAGATGCATTTTCAGAACTTTTTTACAGTGAATGTCTCGTTTCGGCGTTGATTATGTTGCTTCGCCGGAATTCACTAAATATTTTTTGCGTTTCGGATTGTCATAATATATCCATTTTTCCCCTCCTGTCACGATTTTCCTCAAGAAAGATTTCCTGTGTTGCTTGTTTAGCAGATTCATGCACTTCAAAACACGGTCCTCTTTGTTTTTCTGGCTCAATGTATGAGGTACACATTTTCCTGCCTTCTGAATTTTGCCCATTGCATGCAAACGATTAAAAACCGTTTTCTGTGATACGCCTAATTGTGCAGCAAGTTCATTTTGAGTTTGAAATCATCTTTATCCAGAAGTGTTTGCAAATCATCATGGGTAGCCTTCAGTGGAGCGCCGTTACGTTCTCGATCGCAGAGATCAAAATCGTTATCTTTAAAGCATCGAAACCAATATTCACAAATGTTTTTTGATACGATATTCTCCCCCAAAACAGAAGAAATTGATTGACATACTTTTACAGCCCTTTTTTGCTGGTGAAACTCGTAAAGAATGCAGTGACAAATAAATGTCTTATCGTACGACATCTTTGACCTTCAAAATTTCAACTTTACTTTCACTTTTTTCCTAGCTTCTGCGTCGGTTTCATATCTCTAAACCGGTTTCTACTACATGACACGAACGTGCTGTACTGATTGATATGTTATTTTGAAGTAAACGTCATAGAATTCGCTTTAAAACTTCTTGCTACACCTAATATAACAGGATTTTTTTTCTTTTTAAAACTGTACAGTCTAATTCTATTATAACGTCATCCAAGGGACCGAACTATGTCTGACACTATAGCCGAGTGACTTATTAGCCGAATTTAGCTTTAAAGCAAGTGACATCGCTCTATGTAACTGATATATTAATAAAATTGACAATATTTTTAATAAAGAAATAACAAAGTACGATTGTTCTAAGAAATATTACTAAAATATATCTACCAGTTTTTCAGAGAGTGAACCGTTTTTATTTAAAGTTATTGATATATGATAAATGTAAAATGTGTATTGTCAAACACCCAATATTTATAAAAGAATAATATAAAAGAAAATTTGAGGTTTTACTTTTTTTTTTTTTTTTAACCAAATTTGCTTACATTTTGCCGTTAAAACCGAAGTCACGTGACATTATAAGCAAATTGTACATTAAAACCTATGTTCATTAATATGTACATTAAAACCTATGAATGAATGAGTGGACAAATATTTTTGACGTTATAAGGAAATTGGTGATATAATCGAGGACACTATAACTGAGTTCATCTATATATATATATATTATATATATATATATATATATAAATAATGTGTATATATATATATATTGCTATGGTGACCTTACTCTCGTCTGAGCTGTACCAGTAAGTTTTTCTATCATAATTCTTTGTTAGAATACAGCCTTATATAATATTTAATTAGGCGTCGTTTAATGCGATCGTGTCTTTGTCTAACAACTTAATAATGTGTTACAGATTATGTTGAACCAACATAATGAACCATTACCGTTACGAACCATTTTACCGTGATTTTATTAGCTTCGATTCTTGTTTGTTTGTTTGTTTCTCTAGTACAAATCTTGCAATCGATTTTTAACTAACTTCCCGACTAGCTGGATATTTGAGATTTTCAGGATAGCTCAGAACACGATGACAATACATTATTTTAATACTTTTAGTGAACTATTGCAGGTCCCTACTGCCTTCGGCAGCGTTTATATGATTCAGCAAAACAATTATTTAATTAACTTCCCGACGAGCTAGACATTTGAAACTTTCAGAATAGTTCAGAACACGGTGAAAATGCATTTTTTTGTTTTTAAACTTTTAGCCAATTGTTTCCGGTTCCTGCTGCCTTCGGTAGTGTTACCAATACAAAGCTTGCAATCGATTTTTAACTAAATTGCTGACTAGCTAGACGTTTGAAACTTTCAGGATAGCTCAGAACACAGTGACAATACATTTTTTAATACTTATAATCAACTGTTTCAGTCGTTTGTATGATTTAACAGAAAATTTATTTAACTAACTTCCCGACTAGCGAGACATTTTAAACTTTCAGAATAGTTCAGAACACGGTGAAAATGCAATTGTAAAATACTTTTAACCAACTGTTTCGGGTCCCTTTTGCCTTTGGCAGCGTTACCAGTACAAAGCTTGTAATCGATTTTTAACATCCCAGTTAGTTAAACTTCTATAATAGCTCCAGTTGAAACTTCTATAATAGCTCAAAACACGATAACAATGAATCTTTTACATACTTTTAGTCAATTATTCCGGATTCATGCTGCCTTCGGTAGCGTTTATATGATTCAACAGAAAATTTAAAAACATGGTATATAAAAAGTTTTTTTATGTAATAATTATTTATGCTATCTTTCCCCTGTGTTGCAGATTTTGTGAAACAGGTTTTTTTAAGTACATTGTGATAAATTATGCAATTAAATAACATAATATGAAAATTATTGTATCATAGATAAGCATAAAATTTAATAATAAACAAAGAAAATATTAAATTTCAGTTAAAAAAATCATTTCAATTATTTATTATTTCTTTTGTATTTCGATTATAAAATTTATTTTTATTTAAATTTTTATGTAAAAGTAGTTTTGTCTAATACATTATTTATTAATTAGAGTTGCTGTACTATATATGTTTAAAATATACATCTGTATGCACACGAAAGAAGATGATTTTGATATATATATTTTTTTTTTTCAATAAATCTTCGTAAAACTAAGATTTAATTAAGTGACTAATTAAATTTCAAATTTTTATTCTTAAACCCAGAAATTTATTAATCAGTTTTTGTCTTCTTACTTTTAGGTTTATCTTAATGTATTAAATTTAAAAACTAAGTTTAAAAGATATTGATTTTTTCTTCTTTTTTACTTTTGTTCATCATAAATTTGTTTGAAAAGAATTTGTTTGAAAAGAGTTTGTTTAGGCAGACATAAATCATACATTTAGTATTATTTCACATGTTCACTTAATTGCTTAAGAGATCAGGAGCTTAAATGTAAATGTAATCCTCTCAATAGTTCTTTTTAGATGATAGCGTCTGGTTAATGCATTACTACGAAATATCTACATCAAAATCGTTTATGTCTTTTGCATTACCATAATCTTCCATAATAGGTAGAAAATCCAGACCTATATCATTTCTGTTAAGCATCTTAACGCATTAAATTAAATGTGACGTTAAAGTAGAAACTTCTGACAACAAATGGTACATTAATAGCTCCAGCGAAGTGAGATAGGGCTTTACGTTGTCATTTTTCAATTTGCTTAGTTGTTATTAACATAATGCAGATGTATGCTATGAAATTGAATTTTAAATTATATATATAATAGGTAATAGATAATTTTAGTTTTAACTTTTTCTTTATATATATATATATATATATGTATATATATATATATATATATATATATATATATATATATAAAAAAAAAAAATCAGTATTTTACAACAAAAGGTGCTGGCACCGCGGCTGCCAGCACAGTTGCTGTAAAATTTACAAGCTGCTGTGATTTATGGTGCTGTAAAATTTACTGCACTTTGCTGTGAATTTTACAAGATGCATGTTTTTAGTAGTGCTGTAAAATTAACTGCACTTTGCTGTGAATTTTACAAGATGCTGTTTTAAAAAGTGTTGTAAAATTTACAGCAAAGTGTAGTTAATTTTACAACACTTTTTAAAACAGCATCTTGTAAAATTCACAGCAAAGTGCAGTTAATTTTACAGCACTACTAAAAACAACATCTTGTAAAATTCACAGTAGAGTGCAGTAAATTTTACAGCACCATAAAAAACAGCCGCTTGTAAATTTCACAGCAACTGTGCTGGCAGCCGCGGTGCCAGCACCTTTTGTTGTAAAATACTGATTTTTTTTTTTTTTTTTTTTTTTTTTTTTTTTTTTTTTACAGTGTAGGCAGTGATGCCAGATTGCGGATTTTCGAGGCTTCTGGAGGCAATTTTGGGGACCAAATGTTTCTGGGGAATTTTTGGGGGAATTCTAAAATTTTTGGGGACAAATCTGGAGAGTTCTTCAACTTTCTGTCAATGTTGGCAACGTAATGATTTATCCCTACGACTAGAGACTTTCAATAGCTTTATTGTTATTTGAGGATTTTTTTCAAAAATTGCCTTCATTTGGAGAAAAATCTGAGCTCAAATCATGGAAAAATCTGCTTGATTTTCTTTTGTTTTTGTTTTTTAAGAAATTTTTATTTTCCCTTTTTAGTAGAAATCAAGCTGCGGATTTTTTCGAAAAAAAAAAAAAAAAAAAAAAAAAAACCTGATTTGGGAAAATTTAAGACCTGTTTGGGGAAAAAAATTTCGACCATTTGGCATCACTGAGTGTAGGCGCCGCACGCCATCAAACACAGAAAGATCAAAAGAGAGAAAAGACGTTTGTTTGTTCCTTCAAAGAAAACATAATGCTGCTAGTTGGATCTAGCTTCTAGGTGCTGGAGATTTGTTTTCTCCAATATAAATATCAGAAATATTTTAATGGCAAATTTTCTGGATGACAAATTTGTGATTCATAATTGCAAAGTAGGTGCCTACTGTTTCCATTTGAAGACAACTGTCATTCTACTGGCTGGAACCATTAATTTTGATTTTCCTTTCCTTTCTTTTTTTTTTTTTTTTTTTTTGTATTATTTTTAGAAGTTTTTTTATTCTAAGACTTTAATTATAAATTCAGGATTTCTAGTACGAGGGGAAAAAATCACTTGATAAGTTTTCTTAAAAAAAAAAAAAAAAGAAAAGAAAAGAAAATACTTGTAAATTTACTTTAAAAAAAAAAATAAATAAATTAAATTAAATTAATTCTCTGTTACATTATTTTCAAATAAGGGATATATAAACGATGAGGATATGAAATATATAAACGTCATCATTAAAATGATCAAACACAAAAAGTAGGACTTGACTTAATCAATAAAAGATTATATATGTACTGATAAAAATATCTGTAACTGATATCTAGAATCTAAATTGTGTCTTCAGAAAAAATAGTTCCATGTCATCCTTATAAATTCTAGTCCCCTTTAAAAGGGCGTTCTAGAAACTCCTATCAGAAATCTAGAGCGTTTGACGATATACTCGAGGGCAAAGTTATTTAAAAATACTTACAAACTAGCAGGCTACGCCCGCTTCGCTGGTCACTATATTTAAATGAATTTTCAAAAGAATTGGATCAGTATTTATTTTTTACATCACATTACACATAAAAAAAAAAAAAAAAAAAAAAACTGAAATCGCTTTAGATCTCACTTCTTCGGATACCCGTTGCCTAAGGCAGCTCTTTTTTCTGCCCGTACTGCATCGGATCCAGTTTCTCACTGTCTACAGACAGGTCTTTCCCGGGCACTTCTATCTGGGTATTTACGACGACTTGTGGATTTTCTGTTATTTAAGAACTACGATTTTAAAGATGACTGTATCTCAGCATCTATTATAAATTTTAGTTTTTGAACCATGTGTTTTATAGCCCCCGTTATTTACACTATATTACGATTTGATTACGACCAGTGCAATAAAATAAAATAAAAAATTAGATTTTCCTTTAAAAGGAATTAAATACATGAAAAACAAACGAATATTTATCAGTTTAATCCTTTCTACTAAAACTACTATTTTTTTCACCCAATAAATATTATAAATAATAATAATAATAATAATAAATATTTTTCTTTTAAAGGAATTAATTAAAAAAATGAAAAATAAAAAGTTGTTATACTATAAAATTTATACATAAACGTAACAATTTATTTCTATTGTATTTTACTATTTTGATTTTCAATAAATATAAAAATAATAATAAGAAGAAGAAGAAAATCGCCTCAAATGAATGTATTAAATAGAAAATGAATTGCATAATAGCCGTTGCTAAGATACGCAGACGATTACAATCGAAGAATAAATTCATGAAAAATGTAAAATAAAAGCCAATGTTTAAAATCGAAAAAACATGAATTAAAAAAATTCAAATTCGAAAAAATCTCGATGAGGGGCACACCTGCAGGGTCCCAGGTACCTATATGCTAAATTTGGAAGCTCTGTGATCAATAGTGTGAGCACCAGAGCGCAGACACACACAGAGACACTTCTCTTTATTTATATAGACTAGCAGGCTACGCCCGCTTCGCTGGTCACTATATTTAAATGAATTTTCGAAAGAATTGAATTAATATTTATTTTTTTACACCACATTAGAGACGAAAACTTAAGAAGAAAAAATGAAGAATAAAAAAGAAACTGAAATTACTCCAAACCTTGCTTCGGGTACCCGCTGTCTACGGCATCTCTTTTCCCGCCCGTGCTGCATTGAGGGGTCCAGGTTCCCACTGTCTGCAGAAAGATCTTTCCCGGGCACTTCAATCTGGATATTTTTCGACGACAGGGGGGATCTGCTACTATTTAAGAACTGCGATTTTAAAGATGACTGTATCTCAGCATGTATTAAATATTTTAGTTTTGAACCATGTATTTTATTGCCCATGCTATTTGCACTATATTAAGATTTGATTCTGACCAATGTAATAAAATAAAATAAAATAAAAAGTAGATTAATATGTATATATATATATATATATATATATATATAAACAAATAAATTTTAATCATTTTAATCCTTTTTACTACTATACTACCACTTTTCCCGATAAATACTGTAAATAAATAAAAAATCGCTGAATAAAAGTTTTTTCTTTTAAAGAAATTAATTAAAAAATGAAAAATAAGAAGTTGTTCTACTATAAAAAATTAAACATATGTTATAAATACGTTTTTAAATTTAAAACTAATTATACTTAATTTTTTCTACTGCATTGCGATTTTATTTTCAATAAATATAACAAATTAAAAAAAAAAAAATCGCCTTCAAATGAATGTATTAAATAAAAATAAGTTGCGTAATAGCCGTTGCTAAGATACGCAGACGATTGAAGCAAAACAATAAATCTATGAAAATTAAACAAAGAAGCCAATATTTAAAATCGAAAAAACATTAATTTAAAAAATTCAAATTCGAAATTTGAAAAAATCTCGATGAGGGGCACTCCTGCAGGGTCCCAGGTACCTATATCCCAAAATCTAAAAATTTAATATATTTAATTTTTCTACTGTATGTGTATAACTATTTGATTTCAATAAATATAATAAAAAAGATTTCTTCCTCAAATGAATTTAAATAAATAAATAGTTTAATAGCCGTTGCTAAGATACGCAGACTTTTGAAACGAAAGAAATTTCTGAAAAAAGAAACATTGAAGCCAATTTTTAAAATCGAAAAAACATTAATTAAAAAAATTCAAATTCGAAATTCGAAAAAATCTCGATAAAGTGCATACCTCCAGGGTCCCAGGTATCTATATGCCAAATTTGGAAGCTCTGCGATCAATAGTGTGAGCACCAGAGCGCAGACAGACACACACACACACACAGATACACAGACACTTCTCTTTATTTATATAGATAAGTGCGAATACACGAGGCTGGTTTCAGCTACTATAATCTTAGTTCTTTTACCCAAATCTAGAAAATCAAGCGAGAATTTCTCGCAATACTATTCAGACTATTGTTTCACCGTCTAGAAATGTGTAGACTAGAAATTCTCAATCATTTCGTCTATACAATTTATTGGCGTGCCTTACGCGCATAGCTCGGAAGTTAATATGTCTAGGTAAGGGATTTAGAAAAACTAGTGGGACGTTAAACGCAACCAACCACACGTAATTGTTTATCAATTAATTCAAGGCCCCCTTTCATGATGTCTGATCATTGTTAAGATTAATTATTATCATTACAGATGGTATTATAATTAATTATGCTATTGCGCTAATTAAATTGAAATTTTTAAATATTTATAAATCTGTATGAATTATTTTCATTATGTAAATATCGTCTTATTTAATGAAATCTATTCTGATATATTGGTAACATTTATGTCTATTTATTAGCGAGATAACTAAAATATGTGCTAAGTTAAAAAAAGAAAAAAGTTTATATATTTATATCTATCTATCTATCTATCTATCTGTCTGTCTGTCTATATATATATATATATTACTGTTTACTTTTGATAAATTATTTTAACTAAATGAATTTATACGTGAATGTCAAAATATTGATTAAAAAATTTCTTTATCAAGGCACGCAATATAAAGAAATATATATAAGAAAAGGATTTATTTCCACAAAACAATATTGCTAGTAAAATACAAAGCTTCCAGTGAATAGCATAAAATTTAAATCAGAATTGACTCCGTACGACCGTTGGTACATTTAAAAATTACCAGGCTTTATAAAAAAAAATAATAATAAATAAATAAAAAATAAATTCCCGAATATTTCAGTGGACAAACAATTGTAAAAGTTACAATAGCGTTTTTAAAATTTATTCCCATGTTTATAGCTTTTGCTATTACATCTTAATTGTTTTGTGTGTCACTGCAAAATATCTAATTGAGAACCTGTAATTTCCAGTGAAAACGATACTGTAAAAAATTAATAAAACCTATATCGGTTTCATTCTTTTTTAAATAACTTAATGTACTTTAGGAAATTAACCATAGGGTATAAATACTTGTTAATATTTGTTTCCCTGTAAAAAAACTACAAATAATATGCATGTTTTTTTTTTTTTTTTTTTTTTTTTTTTTTTTTTTTTAATAGTAATCGTACTTTAGCCAATGAAAGATTCAAAGTAACGTATATCAGCCCTGTTCTCTTTAAATAATTTAGCATCATTAACACTAATTTCAAATTATTTGAGTCTATATATCGTATTATATAAAAATTCGACTCAGAATCCCTAAGTAAACTTTGTCCCGCAATCATAAAAGTCTATATATTTCAGTCAATGGTGACCTGTAACAAGCCTTCTCAGTGTTACCTGAATCGAATGTTTAGGTTAGATGCTAGCGTACAAATATTTTGAGCCATTAGGCCATAATAAATAAGAATATATTTTTTTTTGTGTTTTTATAAAAGAATTACAAGTTCTACGCGCATGCATATTTTAAAATATACCATTATAATATCTGCAATTCATCCGACAGTAACACAATCTTAAATTTTTAGCTCAAACGAACAAAGAAAGCGTTTAGAGACTATGATGTTCAATCAAACATATATATATATATATATATATATATATACACACGTAATCGTATATTACCAAGAATGAATTCAGGAAACCTCAAAACATAGATATACATTAAAATCCCACTGTCAAAATTTTTAATGTGTATAGTTGTTTTTCTTACATAAATACATTGAGAATGTAATAAACACGGTGCATGCTTTAAAATGCATTTTTAGTTTTAGATCAGTCGACATTTCTTTCTTTTCTTTTCTTTTCTTTTTTTTTTTTTTTTTTTAATTAAATAACTTAAGTTCAGGTTTTCTTTACTTTTGATTCATTGACATAAAATTTTTGTAATAGATAAAAAAATAATCAAGATTTTCTTTTTTTCTTTTTTTTTTTTTAATGCAGTTTACTATTTTATTTGTCAATAAAATTTTAAATTCAAGGTTTCTTTTACAAAAAGAAAAAAAGAAAAAAGAAAAGAAAAAGAAATTTATAACACAAATATTTTGCTTTTAATAATTAAGTAATAGTTTTAAATAAATATATAAATTTATTTTTTAATATCTCCGTTCAGTTTGATCTGTAATTTAATAAGAAGTTTTTTAAGACTTTCTAAAGCAGTTTTTGAAAGTGCATGGTATAAAGTAATTGTATAAAGTATATATAAATTAAAAAAAAAAAAAAAAGAAATTACATCAAATTTATATTATTTTCTAAATAAAATAAACTTATTTAAAATTAAAATTAATCTTTAGCGCATATATTTATTACAATTTTATAATATTGAGCTGTAACAAGAGCCCTGCAAAATTCGGATTTCAATCGACACGTATTCGACAGTTGAATTTGATATCAAGCCGAAATCTGACCCAATCTTGATAATATAGTTAATATGGACTGAAAAACTAATTCAAAACCAACTTAGACACAAAATTTTTTATTCTCAAAAATTTATCTAAATAATTATTTCTTCTAAAATTTATGAATTACTTTTTCATAAAAAAGAAATCAATGTCTATTAAGTTGGGGAAGATTATTAACAATTTAAGATTTAAATTCACCTCCCCCAGCCCCCCCCCCAAAAAAAAAAATAAATAAATAAATAAATAAAAATACTACAAATTAAATAAGGCAGTTGATTATCTTTTACTTCTAAAAACAAATGAACGCTGTTGCTAAGCGGTTTATATAGCCATCTGCGGTCATAATTGCTGATTCATCTACATATTTTACAGAAAAACTTACACATCCGTTTTAGATCAAATATGTTTTGCTTACTTAGACATTTTTTTTTATTTTTTTATGAAGACATGAGATGTTTTCAGCTGCACTTTTAAAAGATTCAACTGGAAAATTATGCGAAAATTAAACCGAAATTAGAAATTTATTTTATGCACACATTTTAGATTCTAATATTTATTTTATTATTTATTAGTGGTAGTAATTTTAGTGATTACATTTTTCAAAAATAGAAAAAAGCATTTTTATTTTTTATTAAGAAAAAGTACCATTTGAAAAAAAATTAAAATGCAGAGTAAAGATTGAGTATCTCGAATTCTCGAATACTTATTTTTAAATGAATACTATTGTAAATTTACAGAGACTCTGGATAATTATATTATCGTTATAATGTTAACAATAATCTTTTGTGACACTGACACAATTTTCTCTTACTCTGCAGTATTTCTTTCTTTCTTTTTTTTTTTTTTTTTTTTTTGCTGAGAATTTTTATTATTATATTATTCATGCACTAGCTGGTTTTACCCGCTTAAAGAAATAAATAAATAAATCACTATTTTTCATATCACTTTATACAAAGAAAACTTAAAAAATAATAATAAAAAATAAAAAATAAATAATCATGACCTCGCTGAAAGTATCTGCTGCCTACGGTAGCATCTTTCCCATTTGCGCTGTGTCCGGTCCAGGTTACTGACTCAGGGGTGAAACTTTTCAGGGGCTACCCCTGAATTCAGTGTTTTTGAAATTTTTGCTGTTTCTGATTTTCATGTAAATTATTTTGTTTTTACAGAAATTTCTTATTTTGAATGTTTAATTTGCCTCACAATGTATTAAGAACTCTCCAAATATCATTTAATACAGGTAGTCATATGATATTTCATTATTAAATCTTACCTATCTGCATGCAAATATCAGTTTTCAGGGGTTTTGCATGCTAGGTAGTTTCACCCCTGCGACTGCAGCAACTTAATTTTTGGGCACTTCAATTTCGGTATTTATCAGATAAATCGTGGAGCTGCTATTACTCAAGAACTACAATTTTAAAAAATGACTGTAGCTCAGTATCAATTACACATTTGAGTTTTGAAACCATGTATTTCACTGACCTCGATCTCTCTAAATTATTACCATTTGATTTCAGTTAGCACAATATATATATATTACTTTTCAAAAAAATTAAATAAAAACAAATACATTTTAATTAAATTCAAAATTCAACACGTTTAAACTTTTTTACACACTACCATTTGTTACTGATAAATACAATAAATAAATAAAGTATCCTTCTCAAAGGAATATATATATATATATATATATATATATATTATAAAACATATAATGTAACAACCGTGCTGCTAAGAGATGCTGACGAATAAAACTAAAGAATAAATTTAAGAAAATGAAAAGAAAAAAGAAAAAAGATTAAAATTAGAAATTTGAAAATATCTCAGTGAGGTGTGCAGTCGTCCAAGCTATCTATTTGCCAAAATGTGTTGCTGTGCGATTAATAGCCTGAACGCAAAAGCACTCACAAACAAACATTCCACTTTTTTCATAAGTTTACATTTAATATATGTGTGTGTTAAATAAAAATATCTGAAACAGGTGTATATTTAATACTCTTACATATTTTATGCAGCTACATTTATATTGAACGAATTTCTACTTACTATAGTTTAAAAAAAAAAAAAAAAAGTGTTCTCAATTTGACTTGGCTAATCAAAGAATAACCAGACCATAATCCGATTTCCAAGGAAAGTAATAATAATAATAATAAATTCACCTCACAAAAAAAAAGGGGGCTTTGAGGGCCCTTTTCACTCACCGCCGCCGGAAGCCGATGCTAATGTTATTCTATGGAAATTTTTTATATACAAATAACTTATTAACAAATAAATATTTTTAAATTCTGTTTTCACATTCTGAAAATTCTCAGCTGTTAAATTGACGGACCTTTTTTAAAAAAATATTTTTTTAATTTTTTATATTTTATTTTGAAGCTGCAAAATACGAATTTTTAATATGTGAAATTTTCTCATTTTGCAAGTTAAAAATAAAATATTAAAAATTAAAAAAATACATTTTTAAAAAAAGATCCGTCAATTTACCAGTTTGGAATTTTCTGAATGGGAAAACAGAATTTAAAAATATGTATTAATTAATACGTTATTTGTAAAGAAAATTTCTCCATAGAATAACATTGGCTCGGGCTTCCGGCGATCGTAAGTGAAGAAGGCCGTTAAAGCATTCCCAATTTTTGTTCTTATTCTGTCCCGAAAGTATACCTATTTTAATTTTTAAAATAAAGTATATGCATCATACTGTCATGCAAACATATTTAAATAGCAATAAAATAAATTAGCGATAATATTGAATTGGCTATTTTTTGTTTGCGCCCCGCAAACTTAAAAGTGCCATTAATCAATACAAAATATTAATAAAAAATTAATAGCTAACCTTTTTGATGAACGGGAATTGCTCGTTCCATGATCTTCTCTTCGTTCATCCATCGTGCATCTGCATCTAAGTTCAGAGACACAGATTTTATGTTTCAGCGCAGATGTTCGCGTCTAAAGTCCACAGGATTTCAATTTTACAACATTTAGTGCTTGAATTCATTAAAAAAGCGCCAATGCTTGAAAATATACAACAGAAAGTGCAGGAAAAATTACAACATTTTTTTACAGTGTAGCTTTACATTTTTATGGCACAAATAAACGAAATCAAATTATATGAATTAATACACTGTTAGAAATCTTTTTTTTTTTTTTTTTTTTTTTTTTTTTTTCTTATCGTTTGCATACTTAAAACAAACGATTGAATAACTTTTAAATGAGAATCAACCTGAATTGCTTCAGTCGAGGCTCTACTCTAACTGGGCGCATTCGAAAGTATTTCCCGGTCACTTCCCGAATTGGGAAATGACGTCAGGCGGGAAGTTCGGGAAATTAGAACTACCATATAGGAGCCTTGCGAAAAATGACCTAGACATAACTACTTCCGTACACATCTCATCTTCCCGGGAAACAAATATATAAACAAACATAGCTCCTATATGGTAGTTCTAATTTCCCGAATTTCCCGCCTGACGTCATTTCCCAACTCGGGAAGTGACCGGGAAATACTTTCGAATGTGCCCTTTTTATTGTCTCAGAAATGGTTTGACGAAGAATCCTAATACTTCTGAGCCAGAAACCAGTGGATTCTTCTGAAAATTTTCGAAAACTCGGCTCCTACTTAAAGTAGAAATTGTAGATTTTGTTATTCGTATACTATCATATTTCGCTAAAATTGGTCATCAAATTTCTCAAAAACACACAAAAGCCTGATTTGCCGCCAAATCATCGAGTTTTTCGTATTTCTATTAACTGTATTTTTTATTTTTTTCCTTCAGCAATAACTCTGATACAGCAAAAGGGATTAAATTGCGAATCATATGCAAAAAAGAAAAAAAAAAGAAAAGAAAGAATAAATGCACAAATCTTCAAAATTTTCAGAAATTTTGTCTAATCAAACATCCATTATCAGAACAGCTTTATAATTTTTATATGCCGTATTGATGAATCGTTTTATATTTCTCAGATTTTTCGCCTTGAAAGATTTATTGCATACTAAAATATTTCTACTTCTATTTATAAATGTCACAGATAAATATTTCGTTATAAATTAATTCGCCACTCTACCTTTAAATATTTCCTTATGTTCCATTAAGATATATTAAATGATCCCGTTACATTTATGATGAAGTCAAAGAGAAAGTTATGTTAAAGTTTGTGTTAAACATTTAAATATATTTCAAACAGAGTACAGTTCGAACATATTCTACCATATCCTCAGAACAGAATAAACGTAAAAGCTTCCGGAATCTTAAATTCGCATTTAAGGTAAATTAATAATATTTAGATATAGTAAAGGTTTCTTTGAAATACGGACTTCTCGTTAAATATACAGTTCTCTTCATCTCTTAAAGGCAAATTTCTTAAGTGAATATTAAAATACGCTATTATATAACATTAGAGTATACTAATTTTTAATGAAAAAGGAAATGTTCTTAAAACGACGAATTAACCAATTCAAGTAGGCTATTTGAATTTACTTTGAAATATCTAAATAATTTGACATTATTTTTCTTTTATTGTTTTTCAAAATACAATAAAAAGTGTTTGATAACATTTGTAGTATCAAAAAAACTTAATATATGAAATTATAAGAGGTTAATGTTCTGGAAGTATTTTTTAATATATCGGTTTTTATCGTTTGTATGAATTGACTGAAATATTATGCTGTACCTACTTATTTTTTTTATGTAAAATAAGGTGCGTTTCAAAATGGTAATGCCACTCAAATATTCTGGCTTATACAAAGAAGAAGGTCATAAATTAAAAACTCCCGGTATACAGGCAAACCCTAGGCTAATTCCAGGGCATGCGGCGAAGCTGCTCTGGGCCCCCCTTTCTTAAAGGTCACCCCATAGGCGCACGCAGGTATTATGTTAAGTAGGTGCCAAAAAAAAAGTGGCATCTTTTTTTTTTTTTTTTAATATATATATATATATATATATATATATAATTAGCTGTCGAAGCCCTCCTCTGTCCCTCTGCATATCCCTCCCTTAATTTCGAACAATGTTTTGTGTACTACTATTCGACTATTATACATGAGATTCACCTGTGCTATTATCTCTTAAATTTGTGACAATTATTCTTGTAATACCCGCTAAACAGTTGTAAATAGTGCTAGTAAAAAGTATATGTGTATGTAAAATAGGTGTCTAGTACCAGTGTTCTCCGTAGATTTATTTTGCTTCCGGACTGGAAATTATAAATAATTTCATTTATTCACTAATATAAAAGTGTACAAAACACACATTTTTGGCTGAGCGATTTATAAAAATTGTAGGCAAGCTGCTTGGTCAAGTGACTCTGGGGAGAAGTCACTTGACCAAGCTCTAGTCACTCTAATGTAAATTCCAAACAATCGATATAGATTGGTAAAAGGAGCAGTAATGGCGTATAGGGGGGGGGGGGCACGTATTGTTAAGAGGTGGAGTTCAGGCTAGTGAAGGATATATATATACATGCCACAGTATCTGAAGGCGTGTTGAGAAGGGGAAACAAAATATTTTAATCGTTCAGTGAGTGAGAGAGAGGTGGGACATACAATATTTTCATTTGTGGAGATGGGTCACAGTATAATCATGAGGTTGTGCAACCCGACGACCTGTTATACCACTGGAAAGAGAAGTCCCCCATAATAAGCTTACCCCGAGGATCAAGGTAGTCTATGTTGGGTCCTGTATACTGTTAATATTGGATAGGTTGTGCATTTTTACTCATAAAATAATTTGTCATAAGTCGGCAAACAAAACATAATAAAAAAGTTTTTCGATATTTGTAGCTAAAAAGAGTATCTCAAAATGATAGAGCCATGTGTATATAGTTGCTCAAAACGTTTAACGACCAATAAATCCACCATTTTTTGAAATTATGTCAAATACATGATTATGTATTAAATCGGATAGTTTTTTTGCACAGTTGTATAGTTCCATAGTTGTATCTTCCCAAGCTTTAAGGATTGAGGGTTTGAGCTGTGATACTGAATGTTACTGGCGACCATGTTCATAGACCTCGCAGGGAACTACTGCCCATATGTTTTCCATTGAATTAAGATCTGCAAAAAAAGCAGGCGTGTGCATCGCAGGAATTCCATTTGCTAAAAACTACTCCCAGGTTGACTTTGCATTATAGGGAGACCATAATCTTGTAAAACTGTGCAGTTGAGACATTTTGTAACTAAAAGAAAAGTAACAGGTATTTTTTTTAACAGTCCCTGATATTTTAGACCGTTTAAATGAGCTGTTAGAAAGAATTATTATTTTGCCACTTGTGTTAAATCCCCACCAGATGGCTATCCCTCCACTTCCTTGTTGTCACTTAGAGAAATTTGTTTTATCTCTTCTAAGGTCATACGAAAAATATTTCCAATCATTTGGACCATTAAGATTAAATCTTTTTCCCTACCACTTCAGCTAACTTTTGCCAGTTTTGGGTTTTCGACATGTGGTACTTCATTCCATTAACTCTCTCGTTGAGTATTGTCAGTTTAGGTTGTTCTTACATTATTCGATAGCAAAGATGTTTACACTTATTTAGCATGCGATGCACAGTATCATTTGGAACTCTTATATCAGAAGAAGAACTTATTTGTCTAATACTTGTGTTGAAGTTATTTATCAGTTGAATAAAGGAACGCTTCTGTCTTGACTTGACATTAGTATTACTGCCAACTGTCCCGAATTTTGGACACCGGTATATTTTTTATAGAAATTTTCCCCTTGTTTATTCATAGAAAACTATTATAAAGCTATAAAAATGTCCCTAAAAAAATCAGCGTTTAAAATTCGGGAAAATTGGCTGCCATTCGTTAGCTCTGGATGGCGACCAATAGACTTTTTGGTCCGTACCTCGCAGGAAAATTAAAATGATTTCCTACCACATGATGAGAACGTTTAATTGCTCTTACTTTTGCTGTAATAGACAGTTTATTCCTATATAATTCGTCAATCTTTCTTCTTTTTAGCTCACGCAAGGATTTTTCGTGCCCCATCACTACATCAATGCTAAATTTGAGAAAGAAATGCAAACTCATGTCGTTTCAGCTTCAGCGCAGATTAGCATCATAAGTGTCATAAAATTTGGATATCCATTAACTTTATGCAGGCGGCTCTATCATTTTGCGACTTTTTTTTTTTTTTTTTTTTTTTTGTCTAGCTACACATATTAAAAAAAAAAAAAGAAAAAAAAATATTTATGTGAGACTTATGGCAAATATTTTATACGTAATAATGAAAACCTATCAATTATTATTGTATATCTGCAGTTTCTCATTTTGCCCTCCTTCTTTGTTTAAGCACTAATATTTTGAGACGCACCTTATTTTTAAAGCGACAGTGGATGTTATCAAACATTTTTGTAAATTGCTGATATATAGCAGTGTTAACGCACTCGTATAGGGTAACGAGAATTCTCGTTTAATATAAAAATTAGCCTCACTATTAGGTGTTTCTATAAGCGTTATATTGTTCTACAAAATGATTTTGCGTATTTGTGTTTAACCCCTTCGGAATATGTACATATATTTGTCAGTGACATTTACATTATCGATTGCTGAGGATAGAATTTGGATTATTTAAATACGAATATAAAAACCCTTTTGTTAAATAATATAACATTTTAGAGAAACGCTAAAAAGCTAATCTCTATTTAAAATAGGAAATTAGCCCAATACGAATGTGCTAAATAATTTAAAATTTCTCGAAAATTATTTAAAATTTAAAAAAAAATTAAATGAATTTTTTTTTATTTATTTATATAGTTATTTTTATTTTTTTAACATTCCCTAGTAATTTTCAGTTTTTTTTTTTTTTTTTTTTTTTTTTTTTTATGATTATAGCTTAAACAATAATAAATGTATTCTAAACATATTTGTGTATTGTTTTGCTGATTCTTTCATAAATTAATTTGTAAAAGAATATTTTTATAAGGGAGACCGGAGTTAGTTATTATAAGGCGCTAGTTGGCTCTCAGCTTTTGAGAAGTGTACGTATAGGTACATCATCTACCATAAATTCTATCTACTTGGAAGCGCCATAAAAGAAAAATCTCAATTTCACAATAATTGTTCTGAATGATGAGTATTATTTTTTTCTTTTTTTTCTCTCTCTCTCTCTCTTTTTTTTTTTTTTTTTTTTTTTTTCTTTTAATCTGTAGATCAAATTGAGGCTCAGCATATGGCGATTTTCGAAAAAGTGGCTAACTTTTGTTACACGCACAAATCCTAATCTGTTTTTTTTTTTTTTTTTTTTTTTTCTGATGTTTGGAATTTTTTGGCACTTATCTTATGTTGGGTATTCCTTTGGGGCTAGTTGGAATAACTGTAACATAGTTATGGCGCAGCTTGATTATCCTGATTCCCGATTGATTTTAAATTTTGAACTAATTTTGAACTATTTTAATAATTGTAGGTAGCTATAATAATAAGAATTTTTTTTTAATCAATTCACTATTTGTTTATATGTTACTATTAAAGCTCGAAATCCGCTAATGTGCAGATTACCTAGCTAATCTACAGATTAACTAAAATGACCCGTTAAAGTGCGAAATCAAGAGTTTTCCGCATTTTAACTAGGTAATCTGCACATTAGCGGCTTCTGAATCGTTAAAGTTTAAATGTTTGTTTCGAGCCTTAGTTTTTTTACATTCACTATGACGTCAAACAGTCGTGTGATACAGATACGCGAATGAGCTTCAAACATAAACTCAAACATTTAAATGTTTGCTTACTCCTCCCTCTTCTGCTCCACTATGATAAACGGTAAACGCAAAACTTAGAGGATCGAAGCCATGATTAGGTTTCTTATTATGACCAACAAAAAATTTAAAGTAACAAGTAAGTTAATAATTGTTTTAATTTTGATTTTATTTCTTCTCTTTTTCAATTCTGTCAATATAAAATTGATAAAGGTCTGCATTTTATTAATGAAATCAAATCTTAATTAAAAGCTCTCTCTCGTGAAACTCCATTTTGAATTATAAATATTAAATTTACAACACAGTAATTATTTCCTCCCTAAATAAAACTATTAAACCAGCACTTTTTAAAACTACTTTATTTTAAAATTGATTTAAATTACTATTACTTTTACTGAAGAAAAAAAAATTATGCATTAATTTTTAACTCTGAAAAATGTTATGGCATTCAATATTATGGCATTATTTAATAAATATTTAATATGAAAATTTTGTGCATTTTTCAACATTTCATTGCAATATTTTTTTTTTTTTTCTTTCAATTTCTAGTTTCCTTTATATATTTTATATATCATGATTATATTTTTATTTATTTTTTTAAACTTTTTCAGATAATTTCGTTGTAGTTTATTACATAAAATGTGTTAATAAAGTTTTTATTTATTTATTTATTTATTTATTTTTACTTTATTTTATTTTATTTATTTATTTATTTATTTGTAAAATTAATATGTTTTGTTAAACTTGTACAGATATATGTATGCTACAAAATATAGTTTAATAAAGCATTGGGAAACTGTCACTTTAATTTTCATGCGTTCTGAAAAAATGTTAAAGCAGTTTTAATTATTTGAAGTACTTCTTAAATAATGCTTCAGATTTGTCTAATTTAATATTTCTTTAGCAAATTAAAAACTGATGCATAATTTTTTTATAAATAGTAAAAGCAATATAAGTTATGAATTATATATATATATATATATATATTTGATATATATATATATATATATATATATATATATATATATATATATATATATATATTGAATATATATATATATTCAAAAAAAAAATATATATATACATATTTTTTTTTTTTTTTTTTTTTTTTGAAAAGAAATCGTTACTATATTACAATACTAACATTCATTCATAAAATAGAATTTATTGAAAGCTATTAAAGGTATTATATTTCTTAATTTCTTATTAAAAATGCATAACATCTTCAAACTTATATTGACAGAATAAAAAAGATGAAATATATAAAAAAAAATTAATATAAATATAACTTAAAAGGACATAAAAATTAAAACACATGCAGACTAAAATACGTAAAGAAAACATGAAAAGAAAAGAAAACTTTTTTTTTTTTTTTTTTTTTTCCCGAATGAAAAAAAAACAAATACAACACAGTGTGCTGTAAAATTACAGCACCCTCTTTGAAAATTCAATCACATATTTATTTACAACACACTTGAAATTTAAGCACAAGGTACTGGTGATTTTTTTACCCGCGCATTGTGATGTAATCTAGCATGTTCAGTTTTCACTGTGTGATCCATTACTTACAAAATCTAAAGGGGTTAGTTGTTAAAAAAATTGAAATATTTGTTAAATACTGGAATTTTCAGTTGAAAATTACAAATATGCGGGTAAAAAAATAAATAAAAATGAAAATGTAGGTCTCAACTTATGTGATTAGGAAAAGTGGTGTAAACTTATGAAAACTACTATAAGTAACATGTATTAAAAAGTTAATATTGTTATTATGTAAAGAAACCTAAAAAGGGAAATTTGCCCTAGCCTATGTAAATTCAATAATTCTTACATTGACCCCAACCTATGTGGAAAAATTTTTATTGCGGATTTAGAATCAGCAGGCCAAAATATGATAATGTGGTAAATTTGTACGCGTGAATACCCAAAAATAAGCAAAGTACGTGGGAAAAAGAAATTAGTTAACTTTAAATGAACGTTCTTAGTTAATTATGTATTATGGAACTAAGTATGTACCTATTGTTATAATTGGACTCAACCTATGTAGGTAAATACAAAAACCTCGTGACTGCAAACGTTGCTGTTGTTCCACCAAAGATCTTATTTTCACTTTAACGAGAGCCTAGTAGGTAATGTGAAGATTATCTAGGTAATTCGCAGATTACCTAGGTAATTTGGGAAATGAAACAATTTTCCTCACTCTAGCAGATCACCCTAGTTAATGTGCAGATTACCTAGCTAATCTGCAGATTAAATGATTTCTGCACTTTAGTGGTTACATATACATTTAAACATAAATTTTTGGCGAAATATTATTAAAACAATGTATTTGAGAAAAATAAAATGTTTTCCTCGAAAAATTCTGTAATTCTGTCTAAGTATCCCTAGCTGTATCACCCTATGCCAACTTATCTTTACCGATATATCAACTTTTTTGTAACCAAACATTAAAGTTTTCCAATGCGAACAGCAAAATTTCTTTAAATATTGCCCCAAAAATTTAGAAAAATCAAAACCAAAATCTGTGCCTATTATCCCCGGTCTTCTCTTTTTCAATTCTGAAATTTAATGCAAACTTTTAGCATTTCAGTTAGTAGAATCCACTTTAAGCACTAGACTCCAGTGTATACAGTCCTTGTATGACAAAAAATAAATTACTACAGAGCGACAAGCTAAAACCAAGACCAAAAATCTTCCATGCAATAAAAAATATACAAAACTACAGTTGCCATTATTAAATTTGCAATAAAACATTCTTCTCGGCAATTTTAAATAAATTTTAAAATTTAAGAACTTTAAATTAGATTTTTTTTTCAATGAATAACCTGCATCGAAAGAGTCGTACAGAGAATTTAAACATTGAGTTTTGTTCGTATTAATATAATTTAATCATCGTAATATAATTACATTATACTGCGTAGAGAATTTGAGTGCTTCTTAATATCTTACATTATGACATTGATTGTAATGAATGTATATCCTAATACAATTTAATTTTACCAAATGGTGAAGCGTCAATTAAGTGAAACATATCTAATTTTTAAGTGTCTTTTGAGAAAATATTTATTAAACAAACATTTTACACGGCTTAATATGAAAAATTTTCCCTAGCAGTGTGATTAAGTTAATAGGATAAATGCGTTAATATCCACTAAGGCACACAACTTGATTAAGTACACTATTTATTGAAGAGGAAATGTGTGTTTCATTAGCGTTCTCTGAAAGCAAAATTTTGTTAAACTAATTAGATGCATAATCCCTTTAACACAGATTTGTTAATGCATGAACAATGTAATAAAATAATGTCAACAGAGTTTTCAGTGATGTAGCAGCCTCCCCGTGTTTATCGTTTACTTGTAACATTTTAGGTATAGAATAAAAATGTAATAATATTATTACAAATAAATGTCAGCAGGCCAATATAAGGGCATTAATTAATCAGGAAAGTCTTATGGGGTAGAAAGTGTGCGCTATGAGCTAGATACCTCGAATTAGAAAATGTAAATATTTCAACTACAGTCGGCAGCAAAAGTATCCGAGCACTAGCAAAATTCCTATGTAAAAAAAGTACACTTAATATAGTTTTGTTAAATAAATTCTTGTCGAATCCTATTCTTAATCAATCTAAGAACATGATTCGACAAGGATTTATTTAACAAAACAGTATTAAGTGCACTTTTTTTACACAGAAATTTTTGCTAGTGCTCGGATACTTTTACTGTCGACTGTATTTTATGTTCCTATCTCCGATCAAAACGTTGTCTTTTTGCAATAACGTCGCCAATAAAAAACATAGTGAAGCGAATTTTTTTACAACAAGTGAATTGACTAGACTTGGGAATGGAATTTTTTAAACTATTTTGTTCAAATAAAAACTAAATTTTGAAAATAAATGTCTCTCTGATTGGTTGTTTTTAATGAATTTATACGTTTTGATATGTCTTCAACATATTTTGGCCATTTTTAGAAATACCTACAGTCGGCAGCAAAAGTATCTGTGCACTAGCAAAAATTCCTATCTAAAAAAAAGTACACTTAATACAGTTTTGTTAAATAAATCCTTGTCGAATACTGTTCTTAGTTAGTCTAAGAACAGGATTCGACAATGATTTACTTAACAAAACAGTATTAAGTGTACACTTTTTATATATATAGGATTTTTTGCTAGTGCTCTGATACTTTTGCTGCCGGCATGTATGGGTCTGTCTGCGTATGTTACTAAAATTTTGCATACTCTGTGTCGCACGAAAATATGGACGGAATTCAACCAAACTTTAAATCTAGTATGACCTTATTTAAATTGGTGCTGCATAGCTTTTGCGTTATTTCGCCTAACAGGTGACCCTTCTATGCTGTAGTTTTCTCCCTTTTGTGAAAAGGAATATTTAAGTTTTTATTCTGTGTACATAAATGTACTATACTTGAGATATGAGATGAAAGTTCTGTACAACTATTTTGATTCAATTTGAATGCATATGGGCCGATAACCGGTATTGCTATGCTGTAATTTAATCCCGTTTACAGTAAATCAATATTTCAACTATGTTATACAAAAGAAACTTTTATAAGACTCTATATAGACTTGATATGCGAGATACATTGAAAAATTATGTTGATTTAATTTGGGTATATATCGGCTCACAGATGACGCTGCTACAATCCTTTGGCGACATTCCAGATGCCTAAATCTCAACATCTATTAACTAAAATTGCACCAACCTACATAAGTAAAATATTAATTATGAGAAGCTATGTTAATTAAATTTGTGTGCATGTCAACCGGTAGGTGACTCTGTTATATAGAATGATATAGTAGAAATTTTTTTGATGGCCGCAACTTTTTTTTTTTTTTCTGACAGCTGAATGTACGTAGATATACAATACAGATAATAGTATTAATGGGTAAAATGATTGAAAAATAAATAAATGATAAGTGATTAACAGGATTACAGGGTAAATTCGTCTTTTGGATGCAATGCCATTATCTACTAATAAGAAACAGGAATATAATGTAACAGAAATACCTTAAAAATTAGTTATTAACATTATAAAATCGACAAATTTTAGCTTAGAAGGTTGATTTTTACAATGTTAGTTCCATTTACGAAATTTTGAAAAAAATCGATTCAACTCTACATAATTCAAATTTTTATGCCAATGCCTAAAAAATAATGAAATGTAATTATCTCTGGCTCCAATCAAGGATCTGTCATTGCCAACAATTGTCTGCAAAAATCAGTCTTAAAACAGATTGTTGACACTAACGCGATCCGCCTTAAATAATAATTAAATTATTGTGAAATCTGCAATTTTTAATTGAAAACATTTATTTTCATAATGTTTGAGTAACTTTTAGGATTTGTTAGCTATGTTTTGTAAATGGCAACGGAATAGAAATGAAAATTCGTATTTTAATTTATTTTTTAAGAATGTTATAAAAAATTCGAAAATCGGGCTTCAAAGTGCAATAAAGGAGCAAAACGGCTCTCCATGATCATTCTGTAGCTTTGAGGTTAACTATTGTCTATAAAGCGAAGCACAAACATACAGTCGGCTGCAAAATTATTCGAGCACTAGCCAATAATTCCTATATTTAAAAAGTACACTTAAGACTGTTTTGCTAAGTAAATCCTTGTCGAATCATGTTCTTAGACTGATTAAGAACATGACTCTACAAGGATTTATTTAACAAAGCTGTATTAAGTGTACATTTTTTTGGCAAGGATTATTGCAAGTGCTCGAATAATTTTGCAGCCGACTGTACACGAATTTTATCTTTTGGCTACACTTTTTTAAACGATACTTTTGGCACAGCGATGTTTTCACGACTGTGACGTCGATGTTTCTACATGCGATGATTTTTCCAGCCATATTACGACATGATATCTTTTATAACAATGAAAATACTAGTAAAACAAAAATAATTTCTTGTTAATTAAATTTTAACTTATTATTAATTACGTTTTCTCTCAATCTGCTAATCATTGTTACAGTCGGCAGCAAAATTATTCGAGCGCTAGCAATAATTCCTATGTAAAAAAAGGTACATTTAACACTGTTTTGTTAAATAAATCCTTGTCGAATCATGTTCTTAGACTGACTAAGAACATTAATCGACAAGGATTTATTTAACAAAATAGTATTAAGTGTACTTTTTTTTATAGAGGGATTATTGCTAGTTCCCGAATAATTTTGCTGCCGACTGTAATAAAATATTTGGACTGGAAGTATTTCTGATCAAATGGGTAAAAAGGAATCAAGTCTTCAATTGTCAGATGACAAAAAGACTAAATGTAAATAACATGTTATATCATTGCCAACTTATGGGATGAAACAATAACAAGACACAGAACATGTGGAATAGCGAGCTGTGTTTTCAAACGTTAACGATTTATTAAAACAGTAAGAATCTTTAACGATAACTTCTTCGGGTTGTATAGGAATTTCAATTTAGTTTCAACCAACTTGACAAGTTAAGGCATATTTTTATGACGCTTGGTCATTCCTATCTATCTTGTAACGGTAGTTCAAACACATAGAATAAAAGGCTCGACATGACAGCATGTACTCCAAAAATCATTATGAAAAAGTCATTAGAAAAAATCATTCACTGTTGTACCAGTCACTCAAAATATTATTTTGGACTACGTTCTTCTACAAATATATACTACAGAAACTCAGTTCCAAGACACTAATTCAGGGATGGTACTATTTTTGAATTTACTAAAGAATTCAAACAGGGTTCTATAACCATAAAAGTTACAATTTTTGTGTGAAATACAGTCGGCAGCAAAAGTGTCCGAACACTTTCAATAATCCCTGTCTAAAAAAAGTACGCTTAATACTGCTTTGTTAAATAAATCCTTGTCGAGTCATGTTCTTAAACATGATTCGAGAAGGATTTACTTAACAAAACAGCATTAAGTTTACTTTCTTTATATCGGAATTATTGGCTAGTGCTCGGATACTTTTGATGCTGACTGTATGCAGTAAAACTTCAAAAAAGAAAGAGCAAATATTATAACCCGTTTACGTTTAATGTGACAAACGTTACTGTAATGTGTCTTTATGATTCTCCTGCGTTTATGCCCCCTGAAAAACTTAAAGATATTAGAGATTCTCTGTCGTACGTGTCATTACCTTCGTCAACAAACTTTACAATTATTATTGAAAATCCCCATGAGCTACGCCCAAGCCCAACATGGAAACAAAAGACGATCAACTTGATTGCCATGACTGAATACTGCTCATTAAAACAACTCTTTTTTAAAATCACTTTAGATATATTTTATGTATGTTTGCATAATACATGCATTATTAATCAATTGTATTTCAAATTGTAAAAAAAAAAATGCTCTTTTATTAATTAAAAAATTTAAGTCCAAACAAGTTCCTCATCAGTTGTATTAGTTTATTATTATAAAATAATAAACCAAAAATGAGATATCCCCCAACTAGAATATCTTGAATATATATTTTTTGTTGAATGCGCCCTGCTGGAAAACTTTTCAAACACGTTATTTATTGAGTACACAATCTTTTGTTGAGTTCACTTTTCGTACCACAAAGTCTCAATTGATTTTTCTCAAATACTGCGTTTTTCAGTTGCGTCACTTTTCTTGTCCTATGCGATGTATCAGTATTAGGGTCTTCCACAAATATATTTACGATAATTAGAGTGTGGATCGATACACAGACATTAATAGACGAGGAAAGTGTTGATAACAAATTTCAACATTTTAAAAAATTTTAAGAAAAGGTAAAAACACCTAGAGTACTATACTTCTTTAGAATATTTTTCCTCTTTGTCATTATATTTTATAACTATTAATTTTACTTTCAGAGACTAATATAAATTATAAAGTTCATATTTATATTTTGTATACATTTCTTTATTTATAAAAACAGAGATATCAAATTTATCTATTATACTGTTTATAAGTTATAGTCACTTTTATCTTAAAGCGAATGTTTAAATTCGAAAATATGTTTTAAATTCCAGACATACAACACGTAAAAGTTTCAAGATATCAATATCGGGGGATAAAAAGAAGAAAAGAAGAGCAAAATAATGCAAAATTATTATAATAATAAATGTAACATTCCGAAGAAAAAGTTGGGGAAAATCACAATGCGATTTTTTATTCAAAATAGTTGAATAATATATCAAAGTTATTAAAAATAATAACACGCTTTACTTCAATATGATGTGGGGAAAACCTGAGCAACTATATACGCTGATCAACGGCTATTCATATATTCGATGAGAATTTGGATGAGCCGTGCAATCAGAGAATCCTAAATAATCAGTTTTTATTTACTAAACGGTGCTTGGTGGATGACTGAAAGCTAGTAGTTTTCTATCGATGATGCATTTTAGTATTCAGAGTTTATATCAGGAGATCCTTCACACTATTATGATGCACTAAATGTAAGTTCTTTTGAAGAAAACGTTAAATGTGATTACTCGGATTTAAAAGACGCGCTGTCATCCATTTATAAAAAACCAGAACCTATAACCCCCTCGGAAACAGGCAAACGATAGACTCAATTACTTTGTCGATATATCTTAAAAGGAATACTGGTCCCTCATAAAAGATGCAGGATTCCATGGTGCTGCTTTTCATGATGTCCCTTAAGATCATGTATTCCCTAATATTAAAAATTTCTTCAAGGTGTTTTCACACTCTTTCCAACTCCCAGTACGGGGATAATCCCTTTTCAGTTTAAGTCTAAATTCAATGTTGAATATGTCATTCGCCCCACTTCTCTTCTCTAAATTACCAATTTTCAAAGATCACGGTAAACGTGCCCATATCAAGAGGATACTGTTGGTCGTTTCAAATGGCGATGAGCATGGCGATGAGCATGCTAACGTTTCGTGTAAATAGTTTATCTCGAATCAGAAAACCTTGGGCCAGTTGTCAGAGAGAAACCGAGTTGTCTAATAGAATGGTTTTTCTAGTATCGGGGAATTGAAATCAAATATAAGTTTTTTTAAGTGGTTGTTACAATTGACCCGCATGTCGTTAGGTTAAACCTCACGAGATTTGGAAACTCTGGCGCAATCTAGAAATCGCATAATAAGGCATATCTGAAATTTAAATTGCTTCGGTTTAAGATATACCTTCTCCTATCTCCAAGAGATTGTCAGAAATTTGAATCTTCTTTAACAAGTTGAGTTGACGTTTTAAGACATTTTTTGTCTTACTCTATTATTTATAACGTTTTGTAATTTGAAATCAGGCCAGGGCTGTTTCACACTCATTTATTCGTGCACTAGTGCTTTGCGTATATCGATGTCGGTCGAACTATTTTTGAATATGTACATTAATTTATCTTCCATCCATCAACATTTCAAATTTCAGTTTAAAAACAGCACATTATTATCACCAGTGGCCACCTCAACTGACAATTATTATCTAAATGTTATATGAAATTTCACTTTTTTTTTTTTTTTTTTTTTTTTTGTAAAAATCCTCATATTTAATGTGAATTTGAAATACATATTATTTAATACCACATATTTATTTTTATTTATTTTATTTTATTTTATGAAATATTATGGTAAAAATCATTATTATTATTACTATTATTATTATTATTATTTTGTTTAATAGAAAAAAAATTGTAATAACTAGATCGTTTTGCGTTACAGCTTTAGCATATGACCCTTTTGACGATTTTTAATTTTTTGACACTGTTTGGTGATGTTTTTTCGGTTTAACTGTTTGTTTGGAAAAAATATCTAGAACCTATTTTTTCTAATGCCTATACTTTTTACTATTGGATTTTTTAGTTAATTTAGGACAGTATATACTACTTTATATGTATTTCTAATGTACAGTTGGGTAATTATTTTACTCGCTCTAAAATCTGAAAAGTAAAAAAAGTTTATTATTATTATTATTATTATTTTAATTTGAAAAATCTCGAGTTTGAGATTTGACTCTATTTTTTTTATGCCAAAATGTATTCGAAGTATTTTAAAATATGTTTTTAAATAATAATAATAATAATGAAAAGGTAAATACTTTTTAAAGACCAAAAGAAATTCAGGCACTGAGACTCACAGCAGGGAGACTCAGGCACTGAGACTCACAAAATTGGTTTTACTTACTCGTCTTGTTTTTCGATGTATATTTAAAACTGCTATAATTAATGGTTTCCTACAATTAATGATATCATATGATACAAAGGCGTTGTATGTTTGATTACTACTACATATATACATTTCATATATTTCAGCTCCATGGTTGCCAATTTTTGCACATTTTTGCTACCAAAAAACATTAATAAAAACCTTTTTAAAACTTCTGTAATAGTTTTTATAGATTAAAAGAGATAATGTTTTCTATTTAAATAATTTAGTATTAAGAACGCGTAAAAGTTGGCAGCTATGTAGCTCTCAAATCAACATCATAACAATATTTCTTTTAAAAACTTTTAGCTTCTATTTCAATTACTTAACAGTAAGAAGTAAATGTGTATTTTTAAAACTTACAAAACTAGAATTGAAATCTTCATGTTGATTTAAATGTTTCTGATTTATGTTAAATTATTGTACTTGCAAACCATCTCATTAATAAGCGTAAAATTGTTAACACCCCTTGTAAAAATGCCCCTACTTCCACATCGCTTTATTTTTAGAGTAACTCTCACCAAATGTTCTTACGATTAATAAGAATAAAATTACTCTTAAAAATGACTGGTATGAAGAAAAAGGTGGATACTAAAAATTTTACGCTTCATAATGAGATGATAGGCGGATATAAATTACTTTGAAAGTACAAAAAAGGGAAATATATTGATTTGAACCTTGGACATTTAAGAATTTAATAAATGTTTGTGATCAGATAACACAGATTGAAAATAAAAAAACACTACGTGTTACTTAATTATTACACATTAACAGAAAAACAACACCTGTATTTTTTAACAAGCTGAGGTTTTTTTATACTGTAGACCCCAATATAATCACAGCACGATATAAAAACTACTGCTTTATTAATGACAGATTCAGAAAGTCAAGATCTTTTTTCTACGAAAAAAAAAAAAATGTTGTTTTAGCCACCTTGTAATGATCTACAATGTTTCGATTATTTCGGTGAAATCTGATTTTTTTTTTTTTTTTTTTTCCCCTCTAAAAACTTTTTATTTCTTCTTTGTTTAAATTCTGTCGTGTATAAAACCAGAATGAAGAAAAATAAATAGTGTGTGGGCAGCAGAAAGACGATTGGTGTCTTGTAGTAGTAAAATGCAACGATGTACTGGTGTTAATAAAAAAAATTATTAGAAAATTGTAAGCAATTACTGTAAACTGAAAATATGTTCAACAATTGTTTCAGCTCAAATAAAATCCAAATTATAACAATTTGAATTATTTTTGAAAACCTAAACGAACAAAAATACAAATAAATAATCAATTTAGGTAATAAAAAATATTTGCACGTACATTTTTTTTTTTTTTTTTTTTTTTTTTTCGATATATAAGGAAATATACTTATTTACACATAAATAATGAAATTGAACACCCCCTTTTTTTTTCACGTAAATAAATATTTTTTCTTTTATGTTTGAAAAAGTAAAAAAAAATAAATAAATAAATAATGAATGTGTAATTTATTTATTTATTTATTTATTTTAAGCATCAATATATTTTTCCTTTTCAATAATTTTTTAAGTTAAAATGGAATTTTCATTTAATATCATTTGAACCACTTATCCGATTGAATTGAAGAGTTAGCTAGATTTTGTCCTGATTAATAAGTGTACCAATTTTCGTAGCGATCGGTTGAATGGTGTGCCTTTGTATAGCGAACTGAAAATCCTGACAGATAGCCTATAAGCCTAGGATCCTGCTGTAGTCAGTCGACCTTAAAACCTACAACCAACCAACCTGCCGCATAGATAGAACGACAAACTTTTAGCTTTATGTATATGGATAAAGCAAATTTTATTGAAAAAATTTAACAACTTTTATATTTCATTGCTGCTGAAACTTTTCATAACTTGTTATTCATATAGTTATTGCAGTATTTATTAGTTGTGTTCTCAAAGCACAAAAATTACAGAACAGTTTTCTCTGCAATATGCAATTTAGATGATAAATACTAGTTTAAAAATCTAATAGGAAATACACATTATAAAACTATAAGCTGTGAAATTTTCATTGAAAAATAAATAAAATGTAATAAAGAAAAATAAAGGAAGAAAGAAAGAATGGCGTTAACTTTATTATGCATGTTTATATTTTAAATAAACTAATTTTCACATTTAAGCCATCATTATGGCTTCTTAGTATGTAATCGCATGAGAATAACCACAAATATTCAAAATAAATACATAGTCTGAATACCGGTGTATTCGCTTTTGCCGTGAAGAATTTAGCTATAATCATTTGCACATGTTCAGTAAAATTTATGAAACACGAATAGATGTAAGTTTATATTACGAAAATGTTGCACTCACTACAATCCTGTGAGCTTACATATCTTTCAAAGCACGTAATTATCCACACTTTCTACATGACGAGAATTACCCTTGGCGTTTCACTAACACAATATTGATGATGGAATAAATTTCATTCAACATCTCTACTAATAGTCCGGTGCTTTGGGAAATACTGTAATGCAACAACAGTACTTTATGTAATATGTAGTAACAATAGTTTAATAACATCGAATAATTCGTTGTATACTGTAATTTATCGTTACCATATCATAGTTTATCCTATCATTTCAATGATTTTTTATTACTTTGTTAGTTTTTCTGTTTTTTTTTTTTTGGGGAGGGGGGGGGATAATCGGTGGCAATTGATTTAGATATTTTAAAACTTATTTTCGAGATATTTGTATTTCTAGCTTTTCAGAGATTCTTTTTAGTTTAAAATTATTCTAAAAGATTATCCAAATTAACCTGTTTTAAAAATAATGTCGTATTTATTATTTAAATCATTTTTCAAAATTTTATATTTGTACTTTTAAAATGCAATACTTATGCTATAAAAATTCACAAAAACTATTAAACTAAATTTTTAAAAAATCAGAATTTTGCAACTGAATATTCTGCTATACAAAGTCTGTCCAGAAATTAATGAGACTAAATTTTTTGCACCAAAAAGAATGCCAAAAGAACAAAGTTAGCAAGTGGTATGGGGATGCGCAGTGTCAGCTACAAATTCTGATAGAAGTCAGTTTGCCTTGTGTCTTTGTAGCACACAGACCGTTCATAAAGCAAACGTATGTTTGAAAATGGCGTTAGTTTTTTAGAATGCTGCAGAGTATCGAGCAATGATATGCCATAAAGGTTTAAGTAAAACTAAACAAATCGTCAAGTGAAACATTTACCATATTACAAGAAGCTTATTTGAAGTATTCTTTGTCTAAAACTCGATTGTTTAAGTGTCAGAAAGACTTTAAAGACAAAAAAGAGGACGTTGGTGATGAACAATGTGCTGGGCTTCCATCAAGTTCTCCAACTTCAGACAGTGTGGCTAAAATTAAGGGGCTTTTGGAATATGATCGTCGGATGAGTGTCCGAATGATTGCGGAGACATTTGGATATCACCAAACTGATTGTGCATAAAATCATCACGAAGGAACCTCAAATGCGGAAAAAATCTGTCAGGCTCCTGACTCAGTTCCTAGCGAAACACAGCGTTGCAACGCTGCCCCAAGCTCCGTACAGCACCGAACATTTTCAATTTTTTTTTTTTTTTTTTTGTTCCCTATGTTAAAATCGAGCTTCAGAAGTTCTTTTGGGGTTGTTTTTAATCGTTTTGACAACCTGAAGAACTTGCAGAGAAACGTAACGCACGTTCTGAACAGCATTTCAGCTGACGAATGCATCAATAGGTGATATAGTCATTATCAACGGTACATTAATGCAGGAGAATGATATTTTGAAGAATAATAAATGTCTGTAAAATTATCTTTAAATAAACGAATTTTACGGAATCAGTCTCATTACTTTCTGGACAGACCTTGTAGTAAATTAGTTCGATAGAACAATTCCCTAAATATATCTATTCAGATAATTGAACGAATTAACCAGCTTCAATGAATTATACTGCATTCTATTCGATTCTGATGATAAGTTCAAAAATTCCACATTTAAAACAATGAATTGTCATTAGTTACATTGTACTTTTGATGCAAATAAATTTCAGTAAATGAAATAATTTTGTAAATAAATTAATGAAAAAACGTATTAATAATAAAACTAATATCCAGTTCTAATTAAAGCTACCGCTTGTATATTTCAATAGAAAAGCATCTATATCTCTTTTATGTATTCTTTTGATTATTATAAATATTATTTAATCATGAATGAGTCTGCTGAAGATAAGAAATCAGTTACGAACTAAAAATTAATAGTTTAAAGCATAATATCTTAAAAGATGTTAATCTCAACCAACAATAAAGAACTTAGGATTACGTGTAATATGAATCTGAATGTGTGACCACAGAGTGTTTCAATACAAAAAGTTTTGTATGCTACAATACAGTTGAGAAGAAGTCTAATTCAGTATCAAAATAGTTTCTTAAATTACATATAGTAGACACCTGTACAACGGGGGGGGGGGGGGGAATACTTCTACGTATTAGGAAATCACGTTGTATGCGACATACATTACCAGAACAATTCATGCAAGTCCACCTTCATCTGAAACCGTGTAATAACGGATAGACAAAATATTGGTGGAGCGAGTTCTGTTAAAATGAATAAGATAGATATCATCGAATTAATTTATTACAATAAAGATATTGATGAAATCGAATCAACTCTAATAATCCATTTATTTCTAACAATGATACACAAAAATATTTTTGGATTGAGATTGATTTAAGTAAAGAAATTCATTTAGCTTCATTATATAAAATTAATCTGAATTTTCATCTTTTATATGGCCGCGAGAAATAAAATTACTACCCAAGTCATTAATTTTAAATGAGAAAGGAGTGGAAAAATGCTTATTTCACGTCTACTGTTTAGTCTAAAGCTCCCATTTTTGAGGTAAAATTACGCTGTTAAAAGTTTGGTGTTAGTTTGAACCAAAACTTGGTACTGAAGCAGCTGCAATCACCCGATGGTTTAACCTTTTACCATGATTTGGTAATTTTATGTTGAGCCAAATATTGGTATTATGTATTAAAAAAAAAAAAAAAAAAAAAAAAAAAAAAAAAATTCAAAATTCGACCGAGACGTGGATCGAACTAAAGACCTTCTTGTCTCAAGTCAAACACTCTGGCATTGTGCTACGCTTTCTTACTCTCTAATTCTGTTTCGTTGATTTTAATAAAAGGGGCTAAATTTTCTAGGGTCTTATCAGGGTCCATGGGTGAGATGTTGCACAAAATTTGCCCTTTACCCTATGTTTTCAACCACGCTCTTTAATTTAAGCTTGATTTGGTTTCAATAGGAATTTTAATGATTCATACTTCCCTTGTGAGTGGATGAATGGTAGCTCCAAGTTTTAGTGCTACTATAATTCAATCGCAGGAACTAGAAAATTAAAAAGTGATGTTGACAAGATTTACTCCATGTTTTGCTCCATATTTGCTTATAACTTTACTCCATATAGTGGCTCAAGTTTCAAGTGAAATTTTTAACAGTTTATTTACCACGGCCTTAAAAAGATAATTTAAAAAAAAAAAAATGTCTATCATTGTTTTTCATTTTATTCTTCCGCGTATTTTAACAGAGTGCATACGGCAGGCATAATAAAGTAGCTTATAACAATTGGTGATTTTGGTAGTAAGCATACTTTCCACGGCGCGTGAAAGAGTTGATAAAACTAGCAAATTATTTTCGAGTATTGAAGAGGAAAACTCTCAATGTGCCAAAGTAACGTTTGATATATAAATAAAGGTTTACAAATAGCCAAAACATTATACAGTCATTTGCAAAAGTTTAAGACCAGCAGCTGATTTTCAGTATATTGACACATTGCATCATTTGCACATATTATTTCGTCATCTCATGTGCTGATTGCATCAGACGTATTCTACTGCTATAAATAAAGGTGCCCGACACGTTTATCGTCAGTTGCTTATTGAATTTTGTCGTAGACAGTGCTGTTGTGTAAATATTGTAATGGGTAAAAAACCTTCACTTACTGTTACAAGAAAATCAGAAATATTGACCCTGCATAAAAATGGATTTTCTGAACGTCAAATAAGTTCGAGGGTAAAAGTGATCAAGACAGCTGTGCATCAAGCTATTAGTAAATTTAAAATTTCTGGAAAATTTGTGTACCTTAAGAAAAGCGGTCGCCCTAGGAAAACTAGTGCACGTGACGATCATGTGATAAGAAGGATGGTCGTACGAGATCTAAGTACCTCCTACAATACGATTAGACATTCTATGGCTGCAAAAGGCACCAACGTCAGTTTGAGTACTATTTCAAGACGTTTGGCCAAAGATTTTGGTTTATCATCCCAAAAACCTGCAAGGAAACCTCGACTTACTTCAAGTATGAAAAAGAAACGACTCTTAAGGTCCACAAATTTTTCCGAAATTTTAAATTTACTAATAGCTTGATGCACAGCTTTCTTGCTCACATTTTCCCTTGAACTTAGTTGACGTTCAGAAAATCCAATTTTATGCAGGGTCAATAATACTGGCCTTTTTGTAGCAGTAAGTGACGGTTTTTTACCGATTACAATAATTACACAACAGCGCTCTCTACGACAAAATTCAATAAACAACTGGCAATAAACGTGCCGGGCACCTTTATTTATGACAGTAGCAAATTGGCTACTGCTTTTAAACTTTTGTAAATGACATTTTAGGAAAATTAATCCTTCAATAGAGCGATTTTCAGAATTTAAAAGAAAATTGAATGATTGTCTGTCCTCGTATTTCCAATCTAAAAATGATCTGTAGAAAAAACTGTTTCTAAATAACGGTAACGATCAAGACGAAACTATCGACTATTCATGTGATGAATCCGTACAACCAATATTAACAAGAACGGCGTCTTTGGAAATTGATTTTTTTTTTCTGATAGTGAATATATGTTAAATACTAAAGTGCACATTTTTAATTTTGTTAAAAATTCAATAAAATCCCAAAACCTTCACTGAAATATGTATGATATAACTATCTCTTTATCACTGTAAAGTTCCGAAAAATTCCACCAAGTATTTTTTAGTTACTCAACAAAATGTCAAAATTTAAAAGTTTGTTAATATTTTTTGTTTGTAAAGTATGTGTGTGTATATATATATACATTGTTACATCGTAATTTAGAAAGAAATTTTATGACATAATTAAGAAATTTCAATGCAAAAAGACTAATCAAATTTTATTAATTTTACATCTATCTATACAAAATACATACGATAATTCAAGACACTCATAAAGTCGGCAGCAAAATTATTGAAGCACACATCCACATTTTTCATTTTTTTTTTTTTTTTTTTTTTTTTTTAGTTGATCGCTAATTTTTATCATCAATTTACTTTTTTATGAACAGTATAGGACAAAGATCATGACTCGACAAATATTTACTTAATAAAACAGTATTAGGTGCTCGCTCATCTTTTAAGTAGAAACTATTGCTAGTGTTTCAATAACTTTGCTACCGACTGTACATTTGGCTGTAATTTCTTGAAAACGCAATTCTATTTTTAGATCATTAGCAGAGGACTATAAAGTCGAGTAAGAAATGAAGGAATATGATGTTATCGTCGCTGTATGCATGAAACACACTAACTTAGAAACATCCAGATTCCACCATTATGAAGGATTATTCGTAATGGTCAACTGAAAACATCAGATGGGAAAGTTAAAATTTTTGAAAACGCAAGAAACATTAGCAACTTTCCGACACTAATAGAAATACAGTTTGCCCAACAATGGTTGTTTAGGAAATCTCTTTAAAGTGTATGTGAAGTTTTGCGAGATCTTGATGTCTCTAAGGCCTTACTTCAGCGAGTTGTCCAGTAAGATCACCACTTTAATTTCTACATTCTGCACATAGGATACTTTATATGGCACAAACTCGGATCAGAGACTTACCTTAGGCCAAAAAAAAAAAAATAATAATAATAATAACATACGCAAGCACACTGCTGTTATGACTTTTATTTTCTAACAAAAATCATTCACCAAGATCAAGCAAAACAAATGTGTTGTGCCCATCACAAAACTTTCTTCCATATTACTCTATATAACAGTACTATACTTACTGAACAAGCTCTAAAGTTTAACTATAGCTTCGCACAAAAAAAGATTTTATAGATACTATATAAATTAAGATTTAGCTTTCGTATTCATGGGGTACATTACAGTAAATCAGCGCCATTCTGTCGGCTTATATGCATTCAAATTTAATCAGCATAATGTCTCATAATAGCACTCTCATATACCAAGTTTTGTGTAATTATATGCAATAGTATCTCAAATACAGAATTCCCGTTTTACGTGAAAATTGCAGCTTATCAGCACTCTCTGTAAGTCGATGTGCAACTAAATTCATTGGGAATAATGTTTCAAAATGGTCTTCTCAATTATCAAGTTTTATTGGATTATACACAATAAAATCTGAGGTATATCCTTCCCATAAAGGGAAGAAATCACAGTATAGCAGCATCACCTGTTGAGCAATTTGATTCAAAAGTTGGTAGGCAATAATTTATGTCAATTTGCAACTATGTATAAATTTATATGAAATTTTATGCAGTAATTTTTTAAATACAGTCCCCAGAAAATATTTATCTCGCACACACAAACACAAAGACATTTTCTAAAAATGGTCGAATTGTGTTCTAAATCTCTCAAAACCTGTAAATCTATTAAAAACAGAAAGTATAAATTTCTTACGAAATCAATACTTTATTCTATTGAATATAGTATAAGAAAGTAAAAACTATCGAAAAAAGGACAGGAAAAAATTCACAGGATCGGAAAAAATTCACATCTTTTAGAGGTTTCCCATGTTATGAACATAAACTTTTCTGCAACTGTCATGGCTTAAGTGGTTATGAACAATGAAACACCAGTTATGCTATCCGACTTCTACACTGAAAAAAAAAAAAAAAGTATATTATATTACAGAAAATATCCGTGTAGTATGCGAAAAAATACGTTGAGAAGAATTTTCTGTACTAGAAAAATACAGAAAATATTCGTACAGGACAGATTTTTTTCCGTGAGATAAATTTTACATACTGTAAAAATTCTCAAATTTAGTAAAATTCATTATTTCCCCAGCTAGGATCAAACCAGAGCTCTCCACATTGTCAGTAACGATGTTACCTTTCAGTCACGGAAACACAAATCGTTTTTCTACTTTGCACTTCCCAGTCCTGCTTTGATACCCAATCTCCGTATTCAAAACGGAAAAAGTATATAACCACTAGCTGAAATTTGTATCAATGGATACAAATTTTATCTGGTTATAGAAAAAAAAATGTTTCTTTTGACAGATGGAGATGTAATTTTGAACTAAGTTTCTGTAATTTTAGAAAACTTAAAATTTCTCTAGGAAATGTGCAGAAATTTTCTATTTTTTTACATCGTATAAAAAGAATTTCGAGTAAATGTTGTTGCCTACATCGAGGATTAAAAATGTTTGTGAAACCTTGGAAATAAAGTGTACGTTCGAACAGACCATACGTATTGTAATAAGACTTTATTTCTTCACACACAATCAGGAATACGCAGAAATGGATGGCTGACGATCTCTGTCTATGATTACATCATAGCAAATTTGTGACCTAGATCCCCGAACCTTAATCACTTGGATTATTATTTAAGGGGTGCACTTGAGTAAGAAACCACTAAGCATTCCCACAGCACTATGTTATCCTTAAATAATGGTGTTAATAACCAGATTGAATAACATGAACAAAGAGCATTTCATTTTGGTATGCAGTCGTTTTTTATTCCACATTGAGCCTTAATTAAAGCTTTATTTAAATGTAAATGTACATCCTAATTAATAAAACAGAAATATTTTGTTAAAATTATGCCAAAGTAACAGAATGTTAAAAATTTTTATTCAGACTTAAAAAGCACTATCATCCAAGTAAAGTAAGAATTTTTTTTGCGATAAAATATAAGCGAAGCTATCTTTAATTCTACTTTTTTCTTTTTTTTTTTTTTTTTTTTTTTTTTTTTTTTTAATCAACAGAATTTTTTACAAGAAACAGAAAATAACAGAAAATCTTATACAAAAATTGCAACCTAAATAGAATGTTTTACATCAAGTCATATTTTAATTAAAACCCTCTTAAAATCCATTCAATTTTTTTTTCTCTCTTTTCTTACATGATGTTGCAGAAACAGATAAATTGATTTATTTTCTACAGTAATATTGTAATTTTTTTAAATGTTATTGTTTACCATCATAATCTACTTTTAACAATTTTTTCTTCCCCTTTGTTTATCCATGTTTCCAAATTATCTAAAATAAATTCCATTACACATTTGCCCGATTAATCGAAATTATCCCTAGAATATCATAACAAGATGCTTGCCTCCAATATTGGATAATATTATCTTTCTGTTTTTCTTTTGTAAAAAATGTACAAAAGAAAATAATCAAGAGGCTGAAGAAGATAACACTGTTCAAATATTTGAGAAGCACTCCATTTAATTTAAGAAGAAAAATTAAAAAGCCAATATTGTGATACCTTTCTCTTCTTTTCTTTATCCACTGTAAAATATAAATTTTCTAGGTGATTTGCAAATGTTAAGGTTGAGTTTTTTATTTTATTTAAAATTAATAAAATAATCTTTTTTTTTTTTTTTTTTTTTTTTTTTTTTTTTTTTTTTTTTTGAAAAGGTGTCTTAAAGAAAAAAAACTAATTGAAAATTTGTAACATGGGACAAAGGGAAGGAAGGAGGACAATAGGCTATTTGTGCAATCTCCTCAATATTTTGTTTTTGGTATCAATAAGTGTCAAACAAGTATAAAAGAAAATACAGATTTATTCATCAGGAAACACTGTAAGTTAAAAAAGCAATAAATATTAGTTTATTTCTTATATTTACAAACTTTTATTCTGTTGTAATCATAAATATTTTGGCAAATCTTCTGTATTTTCGAATGTCAAATACGAAAAAATTCTGCCTTTAAAGAAATTGCTTTAAAGGTTGTTACATTAACAAATTACTCAAAAAAAGGGTATGTAACACCAAATTACATTCACTAAAAATGTTCAGTTAACGCTATGGTCATCAAAAGCTGTCTCATTCTACATTCTGTTGGAAAAACGTTTGCAAGGTTGAGTCAGTATCTAGGTAGACTTGCTTTCGATAATTTTCTACAAAATTTAATGATATTGCGTTATGCATCCATGTTTTATATGGGGATTTTCTCTGAACGCAGACATTGTATTTCCCACCCTTTTTTTCCTCATTAATTCGCTTTAATAAATGAAAAAACATTATAATGATATCTTTCATCACTTCTGTTAACCTACATTCAAAACTGGTGAAGAGTTGTATCAACAAAGTCGCCGTCTTGAAATGTTGTGTTTCCAAAAACAAATAAAGTTCTATAATGATATTTGTGCAATATGATATCTTATAAATGTTTTTTAATTACTATTATTACCATTACCCTGTTGTGTTTTTTGGCATTAATATTATAATATAATCACAAACTAATGGTTAAATCATTTTTAAATTGAGTTTTAAAAACTAAATGAGTTTAAAAAGGTAATTATTTTTGTGAATGTTTTTATGACGGTAGACAAGCTATAATTCTTTGTCTTTCCCCTGCCGTAATTCCCTTCGCTTAAGTAAAGCATTGTTCTATTCATTAAGTTCTTTACATTAACTATATTTTATTCTGACTATATTTTATTTCTTAAAAATAACTATAAAAATACAATGGAATCAACATTTAGAGATGGGATATGGGATCAACATTCAGTTTGTTCAGTTTAGAGAAAATGGTTTATGTGGTTGCATGTGTACGCATAACTGAGCAAATGACGACATGGAAATATTGAAATAAAGTTTAATGAAATATCTCACATTGACGACTTATTATAATGTATTTAAAGGGGATCGAAGCCGTAAAACAATCATAGGGGTAAACTGCACCACTGGTAGATTATTCACGATCTGCCGTCCTAAATTTTGATTAAATTAAATATGACGGTGAAACCAGCAGTAGACGCCAAGATGTTGAACATCCGTTCGTCATGAAAGAAAAAGGACGTTGGAGACTATCCCGCTTAGTAAACAAAATCGGCACCAAACAGTGGCTCAGCTGACAGTCCAATACAATGTATGTCAAAGTGCAAGTGTTTCAGAACACATAGTTCAGCAGATACTGTTGGATATGGGACTGCGCAGCAGACGTCACACTCATGTGCCTCTGTTGATCAAAAAGCGTCATTATCAACTACGCCAACACTGGTCCCGGGAACATTGAGACTGGATTATAATTTATATAAGTTAAAGAGAGTTGCCTGGTAGCATGAATCACGATTTCTCAATCACGGCCATGATCGTGTCAGGGTACGCCATCTTCCAGGTGAACAGTTACGCCATCCTTCCTGTACAGCAGGTCATACACAGGCTGGTGGTGGAGATATGCTTTGAGGGACGTTCACATGGGCAGCTCTGGGACCCTTTGTAACGGTAGAACAGACTACGAAAGCTGCGAACTATCTGAATATAATTGCGGATCAGTTGCACCCTTACATGACATCTGTCTTCCCAAATGCAAATGGAGTCTTCCAGCAGGACAACGCTCCATGTCACAAGGCTCGAATTTGGTTGAAGTGGTTCTAGAAGCATAAGGATGCTATTCCAATTAATTTCCTGGTAAATAGGATTAATATCGCCGGATCTTAATCCAACAGAGCACATTTGAGGAGTCATGGAGAGGCAACTCAGACCTCAAACATCACCATACCGGAATACCTGGATTTTGCGTGACCGCTGCTTAAACATTTGATACAACCTGTCTCCAGTCATCTGCCAAGAACTTGGGGCACCCATGCCAAGGCGATTTTTTGTAAGCCAAAAGTTTCGAAATACGTTATTGAGTAGGTAATCATTATGTTTTGTCTTTTCATGCAAATAACATCCACCAAACACAATATCCCACAGCCAACATGAATCCTTCTGCAAGGTCACAAGATTCTGGAAAAAGTGATAAGATATTTATTAATTTTATTATCTAGAATAAAACAATGTATATATCAAAATTTAGTCATACCGCTGTTTGTTTTAACTATGATAAACGCAAAAATGTGGTTGAAATTTTTAAAGGGTGAATAAAACATTTATAATCAATGAAGTTGCACAAAATTCATGAACATTTTTATAGTTCATTACATACTTTAAAATAGCGTCTGAGTTTTTATTTTAGTTAAATGTCAAATATATATATATATATATATATATATATATATATATAATCTTATATATGTGTATATAATATATATATAGATATATAAATATATAATCTTATATATGTGTATGTAATATATATATATATATATATGTGTGTGTGTGTGTGTGTCTAAAATATTAAACATTCAGAATGTATATCTTAAATGAATTTATTCTATCTTCAACAACTTTCAAAGAATAAGCATAAAAACATTTGCGTCAAAGCTGTTCCTATACATTTTTTTCTTTACCTCAATTTTTTATTCCTGAAGGCTACAAGTGCTCATCTTATGTCTTGAATGCGTAATAGCGAAGCTGAAAGTAAGCCCCATCCATTTCCTAAAATGAAGGAAAGAGTAATGCATTAATAATCAAATGGGATATAAAACACTCTTTTTAAATTTTCCATGAAAAATTATAAAGAGTGGTTCGTATGCTTCAAAAAAAAATTGCATTTGATAAACAGATGAAAGGAATTTTTATCAACATTTCATGCGTTTTCAAATGAAAAAAAAAAGTAATAAATGTGACTCCTATTTTTTTTATTTAAAGTGTTTAGAAAACTAAATGAAAAACCTTCTTATTTATAATTCTTTAACTGATGTATATAATATATAGTTAAAAAATAACTATATTTTTAATAAAGGAAAGCTTTGGTAAATGTCTTAACGGTCATGTGATAGATGTTTGTATTAGGATAGATTTTTTTACTTTCTTTTACACATATATATCATACATAAAAAATTGTTTGGGGTCAAATTTTTAAAATTATTTTCTTTTTGTTATAGTTACTTGCTTTGAGGTGCCCTGAATCCGAAAATCATATTTTTAGCTGTTGGTCTTTGTGTAAGTCTGTTATCAGCATATCTCAAGTACAAATAGTATTACACTGAGACCAAATAAATGATTCGTGTACAGGGACATCCAAGGGAAATCAAATACATTATATTTATGGACGAAATTTTTAGTAGGTGTAGTTTGTCATCTATAGCATACACTAAATCAAATGAAACGAACATATATATTTTTATATGCATAAAAGCATGTTTTGTATGAAATATAGTTTGAAAACCATTCACCATTCGTTTACATAGCTACCCAAAAGAAATAGAATATAGTAGAACTGTGCTTAGAAATTGTTGGAGGTGAATTTCAGGTTGTGCTGTGTGTTATTGATATAAGATTATATTTAAGCACAGAATGCGATATATATATTATTTATAGATGAGATATAGGTCAACCAATAATTAAGCAAAAATATTCTTTTCTAATGCATATAGTTGATGTAAGTGCTTTACTATATTTTACCATGTCCAGGTAAAATTCTCAGAAATGAAAATTAATTTCTTAAACGGTAAAAAAAAAAAAAAAAATATTTCTTACGTTAAGTATTTGTGTATTAAGTATTTTCAGTAATTTGCATAATTACGCGCTTTGAATTTTCCTGAATATTAAAGTCAAGCTTTTAACAGTTAACCTTTGTGTATATCTGTTACCAGCGTACCAAATCGGTTTCCACTCTTGCCCCTTTAAAATTGAAAATTTCAAAATCGTCGAATACGTATATATATATTTATAACACAATTCTACTCTCATCATGTGAAATGTCTTCACCGTAAATTAATTTGAAGCCAAATTATGCTCACAAACATGATTTTGCCACTTGCTTCAATTTCGCAAAACCTTGTCTTAGTATAGAGTGACCATATTTTTTTCATTGAATTTGGGGACAAAGATGGCGGTGTCCTCGAATTTATTTAACTGAATATAAAACGTTTACTTTTACAGTGAAGGGAACTTGGCAGAGTCCACCTATGCCAATTATTTTATTTAAAATTCAAGTTATGATATCTGTTTCTCATTATAATTGATGTAACATTGTAGTAAATAATATATTCAGTAGTTCAAAAATCAAATATGAAATAATACCATAAAAGAAAAAGATTATGTAGTTTACATAAGCCGTAAACACTTCCACTTGTACTAGCCAATTGAATTGTTTAACCTTCAATGTGTTTTAATTCGATGATAACTCCATAAAATATATTTTATTTTAATAACTGAAAATGCTCTTCCAGAAATTTTTCCCTAAATTCCTATAATGTCCTTGAATAATTTTTCATGCGTCTGTACACCAATGGTTAAAGTTAATGAGCAGTAAAGCATCGATAATCCGGCATCGGTGGAAAATAGGCGTAGCCGTTTCACCGATTTTTCCGGATTATAGGTATTCCGAAAATTTATCAAAATTCGTCTATCAATCACATCACCGAAAGAACTATTTCTTAAAAAATAGTATCAAAAATGTATACTACTGTAATGTACAGGGTGGCTATTAAGTATCCGAAAAAAGTATTTGATAATAAACAATTAGTAAAATGGCAAACAAAGTTAAAACTTTTAATTTTGCAACAAGTAATCTCTAACCATTATTTTTTACTATGAGTTTTCGAAATGGCGGTCATCGCCTTTGATGCAAGATGCGATCCTCTTTGGAAGTGAGGTGATGGTACAGCGCAAGAAGTCTGGATCAAAATCATTCCACATTTTGCTCAGGGCTTTCTTCAGTCTATCTAAATGAATTATTTTTCGTGTTCGCAATTGTTCTTCTAAAAACCCACACACTGAAAAATCCATTGGATACAAATCAGAGCTGTTAGAAGGACACAGTTTGTTGGTAAGATACCTTTTCACTTTGACATCGATTAAAGCAAGCGTTGATTTGACTCCATGGACCAGAGCACAAACTTGCTGGAAGGTAGCCACGTGAGTTTGCTTCCATGGAAGTACAGCTTTCTCTAAATCCTCTTTTTGATACATTGTTCTACTTTTTACGTTTTCTTCGATAAAAACCAGTGGAATCTTCGCATTAGTGATAATCTCAGCCCAAACCATTCAACTTTTTGGAAACAGAGACCATGTTGCATTTTTTCATTTTCTGGTGTTCTTCAGAGCTGGATCCAAAAGTTTGCGATGGTTTTTAGAGTTTTTAGCGACTTCAACAGTAAAATCTTTCTCATCGGACCTCGAAATATCTTGGATGTGCTGCACTTTGAAAATATCACGAAACTTTTTGCATTTATGGAATATATTTTGCTTTCCATGATCGCTCAAAAACTGCTCTTTGGTAAATGCAAATTATTTTAATAAATAATATATAACGATAAAATCATTACAACAAAAAAAAAGTGGTCATAATAAAGTAAGTAGTCCATAAAGTAACTCAAACATTTTCCGTATACTTAATAGCCACCCTGTTACCTTATTAGAAACATAACTAATTAAAATAACGTTTGAAATAAGCACGGGAAATACCTTCACTCCTGCAAAAGCACATGCCTTCTTACTCTTGCTGATCACAAAAATTTTGAGCTTGTGTCTTCCTTCTGCATCTGAGCACGCTAACAGCGCAATTCCATCCTTATACACTTTTATTCCGGAGTAAGATGACTCGTTTTCCCATGGGCAGTCTTTTTTGGCAAGCGTCTTACAAAATTTATGTCAATCCGTAATTAAATTAAAATTAAATAAAAATCCGTAAACTTTATTGATGATCCATAAAAGTTGAAGAGTATGCTGTTCTAAGGTCATCTGTCAGTAACCTGTTAAGAATTACAGTTTACGGGAAAAGAAAAAAAAGGGAAGGAAAAACATGTATTCCGTGCCGGATTATAGGTTACCGAATTATCGATGCTTCACTGTACCATATTCTATAAAATCGCACACCATCATAATGAACATTGGTAGTCAACATTCAACATATGCGTACATATCCAACCATTTACATAAAACCAAACAGACAGTTAATAACAATTACATTAATTATCTAAGACATATTATTATTGCCACGAGTAGAGGAATTTCATGTAATGGTTACATTAAACACTACGATAGTTTTGTACTAATCAGATGAATTATGTTTTAGACGTATGTTGTATATAGGACACATTAATGAAATCTCTCAGCACAATTTACCTGAGCTTTAATTTAAAATAATTACTCACCTATATTAACAATTGTTTCATGGTAATTAAATTACTCATAAATTAACTTATAAAACTATTTTTTTTGCATATACAGTGAAAAATAACCTTTAAAATAGAAATACACATAAATATAAAATTAGGTATCAAAAGAGAAGCAGAATTTTAATGAAAATAATGATAATATTAAATAAACAAATAAATAGTGCATTGTTCCATTTGAAGCAAACCCTCCATGAAGGATCAAAATTGTGATGGCATGTCTCCAGACCACCCCTAGGGGGGAGTTTCCGACCGTTTCCAACTGTTCATAGCGCAGCAACAAAGCAATGTAAAATCCAACCAATCAATCCATTTGAAGCAGATTATTTTTTAATACGAGGAGTTTTTTTTTTTTTTTTGAGACAAAATAGACAAAATCAAAACTTTTTTTCTTCTGCACAAACTAAAAAATATTCAAAATAAAATGAAGGGAAAACGTGAGAAAGAAATTAATAAAGTAACCATTGCTAAGGAACACAACCTCATATTTAATGGTGAAGAACCAGTTTCTTTTTTTCACGTCTTTCTGTGTGTTTAAGCAAAAGATAACTATTGTATTAAACCATACAGAAAGATTACATCAAATAAGTGAAAATTACATTATTTGCACAATCTTAGAGAAACTTAGCATTGGATGGCCACCAATTTTGTTGTTAAATGGAATTAATTTAGATATCTACCAGCATAAATTTTGAAGTTTCTTCTCTGGCTTTTGGAAAAATCGTCGTAGCATTTTTATGATTACAGGCCTTTGGTATTAAATTAAAATTTGTAAGACAGATTTATTAGAACGAGGGGTTCATTTCTTTCAGACAGAAAAAGAAAAAGAAATTCTTTGTTATTTTGCGGCTGAACACCTTAAATAAAGCTAAAACGTCCCAAACATACTATTAAAAAATATTTAGAAATTGAATTATGTTAAAGTGCTAAAAAATGAAAAAAAAAAAAAAAAAAAAAAAAACGAAAATTTTTTTTTAATTCTTTTGGATCACATTCCTTTATATAATTCCTTTATATTACATTTCAGCTTATATATACATGTTATATTTGTAATTTTCTGCAATAGCTTCATGATTAATACATGAAATAGAAAAGATAAGTTATAACAGACGTAAAAATTGGATTTAGAGAAGCAATTTCAGAAATTAGAACATGCAAAGAAAAAATCTTACGATATGTTATCGCCATATTGTAAAACATGCCTGTGTCACATGGCGAATGAGAAAAAAATTTACACGACATAATTTGAACTTCATACAAGAAATGCTTTTAGAACGATTTTTCTCACAAATATTATTGATGTCCCATTTACGACGTTTTTATAAAATTAAAAGTGGAAACAATCAATAACCATGCTAATACAATGGAACTTTACAGCAAGATTAAATAAGTGTATTCTGCCAAAATTGTACTTACATCATCACTTGACGTCATAGCGTGGTCAATTCATACCTAAAAATATCTTGTTTAATACTCCTTCATATGCATTACCATTTGTGTATTTATCGTTAACAGTTTTACTATTGTAATATCAGTTGTACTCGTTCTACGTGCGGAAAATGCCAACAGAAATAAAGGGAGAATTCATATTATAATCAGAATGCACAAATAAATGTAAATTCTGTATAATCTGCAATCTATTCACACAAAAAAACATAATTTATATGCTCAATTTTTCAATGCCTTTGATGAAATGGAGAATTCAGCATGCTTTCATTCTTCTGATTTTGTCTTATTTTGATATTTTCATCGTTTCTAATCTGCTCACTAATTACATCGAGTTTGGTGTTTCTTTATACAGTCGGCAGCAAAATCATTTGAGCGCTAGCAATAATTCCTATGTAAAAAAAAGTACACTTAATATTGTTTTGTTAAATAAATCTTTGTCGAATCACAATCTTAGACTGACTAAGAAAATAACTTGACAGGGATTTATGTAACAAAGCAGTATTAAGTATACTTTTTTTATATAGAAATTATTGCTAGCGCTCGAATTATTTTTCGTCCATTTTGGTATTTTTCTGTAAGTTTATATATATATATATATATATAAACTGGTTAAAATCGGTATACAAAAATAAGTGTAAATTATATATATATATATTCATACATATATATACAGTCGGCTGCAAAATTATTCGAGCACTAGCAATAATCCTTGCCAAAAAAAAGTACACTTAATACAGCTTTGTTAAATAAATCCTTGTCGAGTCATATTCTTAATCAGTCTAAGAACATGATTCGACAAGGATTTACTTAGCAAAACAGTCTTAAGTGTACTTTTTAAATATAGGAATTATTGGCTAGTGCTCGAATAATTTTGCAGCTGACTGTATATGTGTGTGTGTGTCTGCCAGAAGTTTCACATCCATCTCCTATCTCGGAAATGCGTGAGAATTTTGAAAAATGGTGAAACGTATGTTCAATGAATTCAAGCTCTTTGGGTGAAAAAAGTTTGGGCTAAGGGAGGTTAGGGAGAGCAAATTTCAAATTTCAAATGGAAAGTTATGTTACAAGCGACACAATTCTAATTAGCCATTCTCACATGATACCCGGACAAAAATATACACAGACACAACGGATACACAGATACACAGACACAACGGAACATACACACACACACACACACACACACACATGTAAAATATTTTGAAGGCATTTTATGCTTCCATAATGTGTGAAATGTGAAGATATCACTTAACTTTCGATCCTGAGTTATTTACAGACAAAAGTCTGATTTTATTTATACGCCCCCCCCCCCCCCACATTTCATGGTACTCACAATTTAAGTGTGGTACCACAACTTCGAAAAGTAAAATGTAATCTTCTTCAAAGTAAAATAGAAGAAAAAAAAGCATTGCGTTGAATTTAAAATGCGGTTATAGTAAAATTATGCCTTAACAAACCAAAGAGAAGATATTACTGCATAGCAGGAGCCTCAACGCCCCATTAGCATTACTCATTGCTGAGCAGATCATTTTTATTTATTCTATATTATTTAAAATAATTATTAATAGATATATACACTTCAATATATGAGATAAACTCGCTACATGCACAAATACGTTTCCGAGGGAGGTTAACCCCCCCTCTCAACCCCGCGCTGTATCTGTCTATATACATATGTGTATATCAGCATATATAGTTAAGCTCATCAGTGCCTGACTCTGTCACGTTTTAGGCTTAAGAGACAGGCTTAAGAGATTTCCTTGGACTCTGCCTGTGTGTAAACGCAAGTTGCCACCAAATTTTCATACTTAATTTTAAAAAATCTAATTGACCGATCGATAAGCTGTTTAATCCGAAGGATCCAGAAAAATCGCCCCTTTCATTTGGTTCCAAATTTGCTCATGCATATGAAAAATGACGTCTATAAAATAACAATAATAAATTTTAAAGGTAACGAAGAAATAAATAAAGCGCGAAAATTTCGCACGGGCTTGCTAGCAAATGAATTATTTGAAATAAGAAATAAATAAAATGAAATGATCATTTTTCGACGGGCGCCTTAGTCGCCCTACAATTAATTAGTATATATATATATATACTCGTATATTTACTTCTAACTCATATATACTTGTACTAAATTTGATACCAAATGATTGCATAAAGTATCGGAATTTTTTTGCGAAGCTCTGTAAATTAATTACTAATTCTGTGTCAACCATTAACATGCTTTTAAACATTCTAATAATGTATGTTAATTTCATTACGCTGAATGAAATGTAACCATATTAAAATGCACTTAAATGAATTGCGTCTATAGATCGTAAAGAAACAAAATTCTTTTGTTTGTCCTTATACACAAGCTACAAAAATTATATACACAAATAAAAACTATGCATCTAATTACATGTAACCCAAAAATACTTGTACCAAATTTAACTTCATTTAGATGATTGTATAAAGTTATCAGAATTCTTTTGTGTTCTCTTGTAAATAATAATTAAGACTATGCATACATTGTTCTAAAAAAAACATGCTTTTAAATATCTTAATAACGTACAGTGTGATCATAAATAAACTTGGCCTATTCAGCGCTCTCTGTATCTGTAACTTGAATGCGAACTGGGTTGAAAATTTGTGCATATACAATTTAAAAGATATGCTCAAAGATTTCGAAAGAAAAAAAAAAATAATTAAATTTAAATTTTATAAGTTTACGTTAGGGGACGCTTCACAATGAAATGCTTAAAATGATGTGCAACAAAAAAACTGTAGTATATTTTAACATTTTCAAACCTTACGGCATATAGAACTGTTATTCTTACGTTTTGTATAGGTTTTTTAGGCTAAATTTTACAGATGACAGAATGATTAATCGTCCATTTTCCACTCCTTGGCCGGTCCGTTCTCCTGTCAATCCACGTGAATTTTGTTTATGGGGCCATTTAAGGAGTTTGGTTTATCATGGAGATGTTGTAACTTTTGCTGATTTGAATGACCGCATAACGTAGTATGTGCGGCAGATCATTGACGACCAGCTGTTTAACCCATTCATGGTCACGCCATTTTTCATTTTTTCGTTTCGAAGCTATTTTAGTGGGACGTGTTTTACATAAGTCATTAAGTACAAAAAATATTACAAATTTATCAGGAATACTGAGAAACTGATTGTTTTCTATTTAGCAAATTCGTAGCAATGAATAAATGATTCAGAAGTAAAAAACTCTGACCGCGTATACACGTTCATGACCATGAAAGGGTCTGCAGTCGATGTACACTGTTCATCGACTGCAGATTTCACTACTTAATGATGTGGCCCACATCGAAATATACGATTTTACACCGTAAAACAGTCTCTAAAAAATAACAAAACATAATAATAATAATATTAAAAAAAAAAAAATTGAAGAAATTCTGGCAAAAGCAGAATTTAGTTTAGTAGGGAGTACTATTAGGTTTTTTTTTTTTTTTATTATTATTTTTTTTTTTATTATTATAGCATCGCTTTCATATTATTCAGTTATATTTTCGATGAATTTTCGATTTCGATAAATGTTCCACCATCGTAAAACTGGCGAGACAACGTTTTATCCGTAGATTGAAACTAATAGTCCTCCGTCCTAATAAAGATATTTGTATTGAAATTTGTAGCTTGTTTGTATTTTGAGGTATGGCCCTCATAGCGAAAATATTTTTTTAGTTTTATTTATTTATTTATTTTTATTTTTATATTTTTATTTATTATTTATTTATTTTATTTTATTTTATTATTTATTTATTTATTTTATTTATTTATTTTTTATTTATTTTTATTTATTTATTTATTTATTTATTTATTTTTATTTTTTATTTTTTTGCAGAATCATTGAGCGCATTGTTTGAATTGTTTATATACGAATTTTAGACTCAATCCGCACTTTAGTTACAGCTACAGAGAGCGCTGAATAGAACAAATTTAACTATGGCCACCTTGTATATTAGTTTCTTTACGATGAAGCTTAATGCGAAGTAGCTACTTTAAATGTGTTTAAATGAAATTTTGTCCACAGGCCGTAATAACAGGAAATATTTTCGTTTGTCCCTATACACGAATTGTAAATAATATACACACCAAGAATTATATAGCTATTTCGGCACAAAACACTTGAACATGGATACTAATTTACAATTCACTTGGGTTGATTTTTGCGGACGCTATCTTGGTGCATACAAATTCTCTCCATGAGGCGTAATAATAAGAAGAACTTTGGTAGGTCTTTTACACAAACTACAAACAGAATACACACCTAAAATTATACAGTTAATTTTGAAAAGTTCATGAACATGTGTACCAATTTTCAAGTTGATTGAGTGACCTTTGCGACTGCAATCGCAGTACGCAAGGACACAATCACAGAACACAAAAAATTTTTTTTTTTAGTCTTAACAAGGAGGCAACCCCTGACATTTCGGTCTGATTGACATCCAAATGCGACATATCTACAAAATTCTTCTGTGGTTTAAAAATACGCAGATACATATGCACTGTAGGCTACTCCCCCCCCCCCCCCCCATCGTTTAACTTTTTTTTAAACGTTTCTATAGACTTTTTCAAAAAACATACAATAATCTCAAGTGTGTAAATTTCATCATATAGAATAAGCCAAGTAAATTATCATTCTAAGTTCCGTCATATAAATTTTACTTCAAATTCAAAATACTCATGAAATACAGTCAAATAGCCTATCGAAATTAAAGTTTGTGTTCATATGCTTTTATCATAATACTTTCACTGGAAACTAAAGTAAAGTATTATTAAGTCATCATTTTCTAACTATGAACAGCCAAGACTTTCTCGTTTAATATCTCCTCAGTTTTGAAATGCATGAATTGCATAATGTTAATTAGAAACATACGTCAGTATTCGAATAATTTCGGATGTATAATTACATAAATTGCTAATGGAACAGACAGAAGTGGTGAAAAGTTACGGAAAAATAAAATATATGTCTGCATATAAGTGACTGAACGTTTCTCTGATTTTATGTAATTTTCTTGTTAACATTTTGAAGATTAGTTTTTAATTACATTTCTTTGAACTTTGCAAACATGTCATCTAATGGCAAATTTTATCCATTAAATAATAAAGTTAATGTAAGAAAATACAAGGTGTATCATATTGAATGGGGCAAAAATAATAGCTTAGTACAAAATTTGTAATTTAAGTATTTAATCGAAACAAATTAATTCTGAAACTACAATTATACATGTTCTACATGCAGGGTTGGGTTTTTGCCGGCAAAAATGCATTTTTGCCAGGACAGCGGCAAAAAGTGGAAAAAACCAAGCAAAAAGCGGCAAAAATGGAAAAAATTTGCAAAAATGGAAAAAATTAGGAAAAGTGGAAAAATAAAATTTAGAACAACACAATCCCTTTCAATTTTCACTCTTTACACTTTGGCACCTCAAGAAAAAAATGTTTGAAGATTTTTTAATTTAAAAAGTAATTATAATTAATTAATATAATATATATAACCAATTCCGGGTGCCAGGGTGACTATAAATATCCATTGGTGACCAGTTACCGCAGACTAACAAAAAAAATTTTATGCATTTACAATATTTTTTATGCATATTTTTGTTTTTCCTCCCACTTCTTGTCTTGGTATAAAAGGTGACATTGCTGATGTATTGAATGAATAGTATGAGTTTAATGTTTTCTGAAAAAATTAACAATTTCTGTTTTTGAAAGATGCTTTTCCATGAAAGATAAATTCCCATAATTGATAAATCTTCTTACTACTATTCTGGTACTTTCCATGTCAACATCTTTGAGTTAAACAAGATTCAATATCATAAACACTATCTAAAGCAAACTATGTTCGAATTTACAATGAGAAAATTTAAATAGTATGATATTTATTAAATGGATTCTCTTTAAAGGAATTCTGTCCTGAAAAATTAATAGACAAATAGTATTTTAAAGCCAAAACTTAAACACTCTCAATATATTTGATGATTATATTAAAGGTAAAAATAATATTTATTTCTGTGGATTTTTCCCCCAATAGTTTGTTTTTATCTTTATAAATAAAAAATAGTTATTTTCTTAAAAATTTCCTTAGTTCACATTTTTAACTGAATAGTTCATTTATTCAATGTAAAATAATATGTGAATGACCTGCATTAATTATACAATTATGAAATATTACTGAGTTTTGCTGTGAGTATTGTCATAGAAATAATTCGCTATTTCTGGCTCCTAAGATATTGAAACTTTGTCAGTCCCTGAACATAACCATAAAAATAAAACTACAAAATTATATTTTTATTTTATTGAAACAAAAAAATCTTAAGTAAGACATATTCAGAGAGAGAGAGAGAGAGAGTACTTGCAATTTACATTTCAATTCCCCAAAATGCATGATTAGTGACTGACTGGCAAATTTTAGAACAGCCGAGTCAATAATTGACTCAATATTTGACTTTCCCCCACTGTAAACAAAAATATGTAATACATTGAAAAACACAAATATTCTAGTAATTAATTATTGAAGAATATTTTTTAGATAGGTAATTTAAATATTTTTAAAAATGAAAAAAAGTATGTTAATTGTTGATGCTAAAAATTTCATTTTAAAGAAATTTTACATAAGAATCAGTTGATCAATAGTGTAATTAAATCTCTGGTTTTAATTTGTTAAAATTATGATTTAAACATTAAAATTGTGTAATTAAAATCCTTAAAACCCTGTATGAAATGCTGGTAATTTTTGCCACTGGCAAAAATTGTGGCAAAAACTATTTCTGCCGGAGTGGTTTTTTCCGCGGTTTTTACCATGGTTTTTTCCACTTCGGCAAAAATTGGCCAACCCTGTCTACATGGCAACAGCGAAAAATCTTCCAGTTACAAATTCGTCGCTAGAGCAGCAGTTAATAAAAATGATGCCACCCCCAGTAGACCTACTTTATACAGATAGGGCTGTCGAGGTTGCTAAAGCTGTCTTCGATAGTTTCGGAGCCATTTAATTGCACTTTCATAGACACGCCATCATCATCAATAGAATATAGAAATATACTTTTAAAAATTTGCATGTGAAGACTGGGGGAGAAAGATCGTTACACGGTGTTCTACCACAGCAGCATAAAAAAGTACTTCAATACAAGAATGATAGTCTACTCCTTTGCTGAATTGGCTGTGCTAGATCTAACGATGTGCTATTAAATTATTGGCTATTAAGTTGTGAGATCCTCCGATCTTACACTTTGCGATTTTTTTTTTTTTTTTTTTTTTTTTTGTATGGAGTTACGTTAAAAACAAAGTGTTCGTGCCTCCATTTTTCCAGAAGTTACAGCAACAGATTCAGAGAATAAATTGATAACGAGTGTGCCAAGAACTAGAATACCGCATAAATATTTACCGTATCATCGTAGAGGTATTCACAGAACATCTGTAGAAACATGGATAACTACAGTTTCACTGAAAATTTAACTTATCAAAATAAGTTAACTACAATATTCACATGTATGGTTTCCTTCTGTTCTATACAATATGAACACACTATATTTTTATATAGTTATAAAACACCAATTACAAAAAAAAAAAAAAAAAAAAAAAAAAAAAAAAAAAAAAAGTCGCCAAATTTAAAATTCACTTCTTTCATTTCTTTCATTTTATTTGGTGTTAATTTCGTAAACATCATCAATAGCTTAATAGGCGATTTTTAAATTTTTCTATCTTCAAGGTTATGTACCAGTATTACTTTGAGTTTTAAATATTGCGTTTTTACTTTCACACTACCCTTTAGGTTACTTATTTTTGATTCATGAAGGTTTGTTCATATTTAGTTTTACCTGAAACAATGGACCTTATGCACGAGTGTCAACGGCTGCAGGTATTTACCTATCTCAGCAACTGGCATTGGCTAATACAGCAGTAAACAAACATTTCAGGCTTAAAGAGACTTTTATATACCCGCAGTGACGTGTGATGCATAAAGTCCATTGTTATGTGTTTTTGCAGTTTATGCTGTTTCCTTATTTCCCACTTTTTACATCACCAGGTTTTCGGTGCATTTCACTAAAAATTGTTATAAGCCTGTCTTTCATAATTTATGCGTTTAAAATACACTCATGTCCATAAATTAAGGATAATTCAGAATCACACGGAAATTAAACTTTAATGCAAAAATTTCACCTGTAGAATTACCAAACACATCTTCAAAAATACTATGCTAATTCTAAGAAGCCGTCAGATGACGCCGATATGACGTCATAATGACGAAAGTGTAAGAAAGGGATAGATAAGGAATGGGATCGAAGAGGGAAAATTGTTTGCAAGCGTTCTGTAAGTTGTTCAGTGCCACAACCGAATAGTTATGATACAAATGGCGCATGTGGATGATTTTTTACTAGGTAGAATTATCGGCGTACTGGAATGTGGGCGTACACAGAAGTATCTGTGATGTTAAAAACATCACTTCTTTCTAAATTTTATATAAAGATCGTTTTTCTGCACTTAAATGCATTGCATCTCTTAGCTGGCTAAACTCACCTTGTAATGTTTGCTTTACTGCAATACACACACGGGAGAAAAATTGGTTCTTCTTTCCTAGTGGTGATGTCATCTCATACCATTCTGAGAACCAATAGGGTGATGGTTCTGACCTCACTTTCCTTTATCGCGGCGATTTTAAATTCAGTTGAGTTTGAGCAGGACTCCAGATAGCAGCATGGGTGAGAAAGATTTGTTTATGTTCTATTCTTAAAGGACTGTGACCACTTTATCATTTGGAGAGAGAGTTCCTACTTCATAACAATATAGGTATATCAGAGATTCAATTGTTGCATATTTAATTTTAAAAAAAATCTATTTTTTAATGTCATATTTAATTTGGATTTGAAAATATAGAATAAAATTTTGATGCAACAGTATGACTTGCTTAGAAATATTATTTTGTTCTGCATTTTTCTTTTGTATAGCATTCTAGCAATCAAGTGAATTTATTCCTCTTTTCTCTTATGTAAATAAAAATATTTGGATATATATATTTGACCTTTTGACCAAAAGAACAAAAAGGGTTAGCGGTCAAAACGTAATGTAACGATCATGTACGCCATGAGGTTTTTGATCCTCAATAACGAACTTCTATTGATAATTAAAATTAAAAATATTAATAAAATAAATTAAAAATATGAAAATATGAAAGTAAATATAATAATTACACCACATTTGGTGCCGTTTGTGTCAAATTGTGATCCGATGGAAAAAGATTGAGATCACAAATCAAAATATCCATTTTTATTAGGTACATATATTTAGATTACCAAAATATTGCAAAAGAGAAAAATATTAGGTTATTTTAAATGTTTATTGAATTAATATGACTTATATTATCTAATATGTTTCTATAAGCTGCAATTTTGAAGAATATATGCATGGAAATAAATAAAAGTGGAAAATGAAAGGAATACTTGATTATTGTTCTTAAGAATGAATGATACTGCAGAGATTGTTTATTTTGAATAAGTTATTTTATTTTTATTGCTAGAATTACTGACATTATTTTTAAAGTCATACAAAAATAATAACATTTTTTGTGATTAGATATATACCAAGTGACCTATAAGACAATTCCCTGTTTCAAAAATGGTAATATGCTGGAACTTTGTACAAATGAAAATATTTTTTTTTGGTTCAATATATTTTGAATAACTTATTAAGGAAATAATAACCAACAGAACTTTGTATTGTTGGCCTTAAAAAAAAAAAAAAAAAAAAAAAATTGTAGGTATGTCTCTCTCTCCTCAACTACTTGAATTTATTATATGCAAATAGCTATCAGCACATGTAAAAATCAAGAAATTTAAATAACAAGCTTCATACATCTGTATTGTTTATTTTTAAACCAATATAGTACTGTTTAATATACATATACAAAAAAAAAAAAAAAAAATGGCTTCTAACAAAGGATTAACAAGATGTTTACCGTTCAAAACTTTAGTAACGCCATTTTCTGGTGACCTTCAATTATTGGATTTTTTTATTGAACAAGTGAAATTTAAAACTGAGAACAGCAAATGGGAGGAATCCCATGCTTTGGCTTTTGTGAAATCAAAATTGGCAGATACTGCTCTTAAGTTTTATGTCTCCTCCCCAGCTTGCCAAAAAGCCAAAAATATTGAAGAATTATTTAATATGTTTAAGAAATATTTTAAGGTAGAGTCGGCAACTGCAATAGCACAACAATTTAATGAGTTTAGTTTTGAGTCCGATGTCAATATTAATATTTTTGCTAATAAGCTCGAAAATTTAGTGAGAAAACGATTTCCTGATATGGAAGAAAAAGCCCTTGAACAATTACTCATCGCAAAATTCAATGATCTCATCCCGCCCCACTTTAGAATTCATCTACTATCACAAAAAGCCACAACCTTTTATCAGATGGTGGAATGTCTCGAAAAATTTCTGGAAATTTATAACTTGCAAGTAAACCCTGTCTTACCAGGAACATCTTTTGCTACTATTCAGAACTTCAATCATAAAACAGATAGTGAAGTGATAGGTACAAACTCTGAAAACAATTTGACTAAGGTTAACAATTCATCTTATAGCAAGCGCCCATACAATAAATTTCCACAAAACAAAGGTTCACATACGATTCAATGCCAATGGTGTAAAAGACCTGGGCATTCTGCTCAGAAGTGCTTTGCACTCAGAAAATTACAAAATAATAAGTTTTCTTACAGATATCGTAAAGGGCAAACTTTCTCTAGACCTTATAGAGACATGTCACGGAGAGCCAGGGCCCCTAAAACATTTAAATCCAACTCCCCTCAAACCAAAAGTAGTCATTCACAATGACTAGAAGTGGAGAATGGTAGAAGTGACACTAAACTCCTAGGTACAAAGAGTTCCTCATATAGGTCAGGTTTGACTAAAGTCAATTACCATAACAACTCTTCACAGACTAACTCGACATATTCTAATCTACCTAATAATTTTTTTTGTAAATAACAATGAAATCATTCTGAGATCTCCAGACACACAGGCAAAGTTCCCTTTGTCATTAGAACGTAAAGTAAAATCTGTTGCGATACAGACAACATCTCCAGTACTGGTAACATCCCCGAGTGTGGAGGAAAATGGAGATTGTATATTAGTTAATTCACTGGAATTCTTGCTACACACAGACAATAATCTTCCCAATCTCCCCATCATACAATTATTGTTAAACAAAACATTAGAGAATTTTCTTCTCGACTCAGGAGCTTCTGTGTCATTACTCTCAAAACACTACTTTTTACAAAATCAAAACAAATTATATTACAAAAGAATTGCTTCAAGAGTCAAAATATCTACAGTAAACTCTATAGTCCAATGTGATGGATGTGTTTGCATTTCCTTTAAAATAGGGAAAACTTTTTACAAACACACATTTTTTCTTATTGAAATACCAACTGAATCTAAATTTATTGGTATACTTGGCTTTGATTTTTTAAAGTTCCATCACGTAGTTATCAATTTACACAATAACAAAATACAAATTAATGAAAATGCTTTAGATATTCTAGACACTGTACCCTCTTGCAGTCTTCTATCATCTGAATCTGATATGAATCGGGCATCGCATAAGATAGCTACTCATACGGATTTTCCTCAAACTGGATATAAAAAATCTAAAATTGATGTTCATAAAGATAACTTACCCTCTTATCAAAAATGCTGGCTTACCCAGAATATTATGATTGATCCACAGGATACTATATATGTGCCTGTGCGGTCCACGCTTATTCCAGAAAATCAGTTAGTAATGTTTACATCGTCTAACAAGCACTGTCCACTTGCGTCCTATCCTTCTCTTATGGAGGTACAACATATCAAGGAAAATTCTGCTAAACAAGAATTAATTCAATTTTTTATTCCTATGTATAATAATTCGAGCAAGAAACTGCATATAAATAAAAATACCATTTGCGGGTACATTTCAGAGATAGATAAAATAGAAGAAAATACCTTAGATCTTGCAACGAATACACCTGATCACATGTGTAATCTAATTAAGGCTACACCCGAAGTTTTATCCTTAAGACAGAAAGAATTTAATGTAAATAATTTTTCTATTCAGCATTTAAAACCTACAGAAAGGGTAATAATGCAAGATATTCTTCAGAAATTTAACTCTGTATTTTCATGTTCACTAAAGTCGATTGGACACACCGATCATATCACTCCACATATAAAATTCATTTCAGATATTCCCCTAAAAACTTACCCTTTTCCTATTCCACAAGCTATTCAAGAAGAGGCAAATGATCAACTTGACAAATTACTGGATGCAGGGATCATTGAGAGAAATATCTCTGAATGGGCATGCCCAATGCTCATGGTTAAAAAGAAAGCTGTGTCTAAGGAGGATAAACCTTCCTTTAGACTTGCCCTAGATTTAAGGTTAATCAACTCTATGATTCGATGCTCCACTTATCCTCTTCCAAGAATTGATACGATAATAAATAACATCTCAAAATTTAAATATTTTACAACATTAGACTTTCCCTCAGCGTATCATCAAATTTCATTACCTAAAGAATACAGACGACGTCTCTCATTTACTACACAATAGGGAACTTATTCATTTAAAAGATTAATGTTTATGCTGAGATCAGCCGCATCAACATTCCAAATGCTTATTGATACAATTATACAAGAGTGCAATTGTTCAGGCATATATGCTTACCAGGACGATATTATCATAGGTAGTGACTCTTTCCAAGAAACAACAGAAAAATTACAAACACTTTTAGCTACTCTACAAAAGTACAATCTGACATTGTCTCCAAAGAAATGTAAATTCCATCAATCGTCTATTGAATATCTCGGTTTCAATATCCAAAATCAAAAAATACATCCTATTTCTTCTAACATTACTAAAATTACTCAATTTCCTATCCCAGGAACCAGAAAACAACTGAAAAGATTTATAGGATTGTGTGAATTCTACAGAAAACTCATTCCCTGCTACTCAAAATTAATTGATCCTTTGATAAAATTAACATCTCCGAAAACTACATTTAAATGGACAGAGCAACATGCTGAAGTCTTTAAACAAATACAGAAAATTTTTTTTCTCTAAACCTTTTCTTTCGTTACCGGATTGGTCAAAACAATTTTTTCTTAATACAGATGCTAGCAAAATTGCTATTTCAGGGGTTCTCCTACAAGAAAAGGAAGGCATTCTCCTTCCGGTTAGTTACTTTAGTAAAACACTATCTAAATCAGAACAGCGATATTCAGCCATCAAGCTTGAGCTGATGGCTATAGCTAAGTCAGTCAGTGCATTTAAATTTTTCCTTTTCAACCGACCTTTCACCATTCTCAGTGATAGCAGACCACTTGAACACTATAAGAAAATTTCCTCTCCTGCTGATTTAACTACTAAGTGGCTGATTGAATTATCAAACTATTAGTACACATTCAAATATGTAAAAGGTAAAACTAATGTTTTGGCAGACTATTTTTCAAGAGAAGACTTCTCTTCATACACAGAAGATCTAAAGTCAAACCCAGAATTAATTAAAGAGGCTAACAATTTACCCATTTCTTCAGAGTCTCCAACAATTGAACTCCATCATATCAATGTCACACATAAATCTGATAAGTCACTCACCTCATCGGAGCCTCATCGTTCTTCCTTACCTCAGTTGTTAAGTAACGATGCTGCTCCACTCAGTCGTTCCTTAAACAGCTCTGACGCAGATAATCTTATGATGGAAATCTCGGAAGAATGCATTTTTAAAGAGCAAAGAGAAGATGACTTTCTGCTAAAATTTATTGTCGATATCACTTCGGAGAAACCTTCTCCTAAATATAAAAATTATTTTGTCCATCCAGACACTGGTCTGTTAATGATCAAACGAAAGTTTCACCACCCTGAAACCTCTCCAAAAACAAAAATTGTAGTACCACAGAAGTTAAAACCAAAAGTATTAAAAATTTTTCACATGCCTCACTTTGGAATTAGGAATACATACAGAAAAATACTTAAACACTTTTATTGGACAGCATTATTTGAAGATATGAAAAACTTTGTTCTGTCCTGTACATTATGTATTCAATATAAACCGCACAGAATTCCACCTGCCCCACTACAGGAAATGTTTGTTCCTTCTGCACCCAGTATGTTGGTTTCCATGGACTTTCTGGGTCCTTTTTTTAATGGCTTCCATGTGTTAACATTTCTCGATCATTTTTCTAAACATGTTGAATTGGTACCAGTAAAAAATGCAACAGCACAAGCTGTAGTTAAAGCCATTACGGGATACATCACTACCTTTGTTCAACCCTCTGCGCTACTCTCAGACTTAGGCCCACAGTTCACAGCAAACATCTTTAACAACTTGGCACAGACATTGAAAATTACAATCTCCCATTCATCATCAGGACACCCGCAAACACAAGGCTCATCAGAAAGAATTAATACCAGCATCAAATCCTCAATTGCTACTCTTGCCAAGGAAGGATTCGATTTTCATCAGGCTTTGATGATACACAAGAACCTGTATAACACCACCGTTCATTCTTCAACTGGATATTCTCCAGCCTTTCTGCATTTTGGCAGGTCACTAACAAGCATCTTTGACTTGTTTGAAGCACCTCAGTTGGAAACACTGGAATTTCCATATGAATACCATAAATACATGGACTCAATGAAACAGATCTTCAGACAAGTGCATCATAACATGAAATATCACCAAAACCAACGTAATATTAGACAACATAAAAAAGCGGTTCTCCGGAAATTCAAAGAGAATGACATGATTTTTATAAAAACCAAAGATACATTTAAACCAAGATTCATAGGCCCATATTCAGTTCAAAAAGTAATATCTGATGTGTTACTCTCCGTCAGAGAATTTGAAAATGAAGGGGCTGAACCATTCAGTATCAACATAGACCGTGTCATCCTGGCTCATAAAAGAAAGCAACATCTCATTCCACAGCCAATTCATTCAAATCAACCAGCTGGGATTGTTCAACCGCGCAGTCTCATTCATATGATCTCAGACCGAGATGCAAAACATAATTTTTTTTTGTTTTTGTTTCCATTTTCACAAATGTTATTGTAACATTTTTTTTTTTTTTAATTTTTTTTTTAGGGGACTTGACAATCAGGTGATTCGTCAAAGTTGCCTGTTGTAAACAAAGGTGATTTTGTACAGGTATATTTTATAAGTTGTATTATATATATTGTCCTATTATATATTGTGTAATTATATATATTTTTTTTTTCCTGTGGCAAATGTTGAATGCCTACAAATACTTAGTGCAAAGTGTATTGTATTTAATATGAATATAAATCTTCTGTTATGTTGCTTTATTATATATATTGTCTGATTTGTTAAATTTCATAACTATACTATAATTAATTACTGCTCTAAATGTACAGTATGTGTGTGTTATATATATTGGAAACTTGCATATTTATATGTGTATACATAATTTTCTTCTTTCTCTTCATATATCAATTACTACACATTGTCATGTTTATAGATATATTGGGTTATTAAATACAATTTCTAGAAGCTTCCACACCATTTTCACAGACACAAACATCACTTATACAACACAAGTATACACAACATCCACACTATTACACAATCAAATTAATACACATGTATATAAATGTGTATAATGTTTGATAAATTCTTTGTTTATTGTGATTATTGACATTGCAGTTTTGTTTTGGTTATATCTGATAGTATGTTTATTTTGAGTAATATCTGACATTATATAAAGTGCATCTTTGATTTTGTTTGGTAATCTAACTTGGTGGCCTCAGTAGCCATTCACATTTATTATTTCCAGTTATAATATGTATATCTTAAAAAAATAATAATAATAATAATAATAACAATAATAATAAAATTTAAAAAAAAAAAAAAAAAAATCTTATTCGAGTGTTATATTTGAGTGTTGAAATTTTTTTTCAGTATCTAGTGTAATATTTATCTGTAAGATTATTTTGACATTTGTATCAATACTTATTTTGATTTTTTTTTCTCTTTCATAATAATGCTTCAAGAGGTCATCTGTAAATATTTTATACTGAAATATAATAATTGATTTTTTGTTTTATCATAATGCTTATCTTATACCATATCATCAGTTGTTTACAGGATTTTTCTGACATTTATTTAGTGTAGTTATTCTTTCATGTGTTCTTTCATTAATCAGTATATGGTATTTAATATCAAGATTATTGGTCAAATATTTTTGTTGAAATTGCACATCCACTAAAATTCTTTTGACATGTCATGCAATTTTTTTTTTTTTTTTTTTTTTTTTTTTTTCGTTAAATAATTATTTTTACAAATTTATAAGAAAGAAATTTTACAGCGCTTTGCATACTTTTCAATATTTCTGTTTATAATACGATTTTCTTTAAAAGGTATCTAATATATATATATATATATTTTTACTTATGTCACTTGTTGATAAAAGCTGTGTCATGTTTGCATTTATAGATATATTTTATTAGCTGTCAATATCCTAATAAATATTGTTATACATAGATATGTCACTGACCGCTTTTGTATCAATAAAATCTTATCATTGAAAATGTCTGTAACCACAGTGCTGAAATATTTTTTTTTTTTAATTAAATAGTGTATTCCTCGCCTATTTTTGTAGAACTGATCACCTACCAGGGTGGGTGTTGCTGTTGTATTGTTTGTCAAGAATTTTGTTACCTCAGCTTTACATATTATTTATTATGTATGGTTGAGATTCAAATTTTCACATGTATATTCTTCGCAAAATTCTGCTGAAATTTTTTTTTCAAGTGCATGTTATTAAGAGTATTGTAAGACCTTTCATTTGCTTAAAAATTTACTTTGTTACATTCATGCCTTTAATGGCTGTTCTTACAATATTATGTAGTCAATATAGAATTTTCTTTTTCCTACATGTAAAAAAAAAAAAAAAAAAAAAAAAAAAAAAAAATTGTGATCCTTTATGTAAATGTAGATAGGCACTCTCCATTCACATTTTTAGTCTTCCAAATTTTTTAATGGTCGTTAGGGGTAATGTGATGTTAAAAACATCATTTCTTTCTAAATTTTATATAAAGATCGTTTTTCTGCACTTAAATGCATTGTATCTCTTAGCTGGCTGAACTCACCCTGTAATGTTTGCTTTACTGCAATACACACACGGGAGAAAAATTGGTTCTTCTTTCCTAGTGGTGATGTCATCTCACACCATTCTGAGAACCAATAGGGTGATGGTTCTGACCCCACCTTCCGTTATCGCGGCGATTTTAAATTCAGTTGAGTTTGAGCAGGACTCCAGATAGCAGCATGGGTGAGAAAGATTTGCTTATGTTCTATTCTTAAAGGACTGTGACCATTTTATCATTTGGAGAGAGAGTGCCTACTTCATAACAATATAGGTATATCAGAGATTCAATTGTTGCATATTTAATTTAAAAAAAAAAAAAAAAAAAAAAAAAAATCTATTTTTTTTAATGTCATATTTAATTTGGATTTGAAAATATAGAATAAAATTTTGATGCAACAGTATGACTTGCTTAGAAATATTATTTTGTTCTGCATTTTTCTTTTTTACAGCATTCTAGCAATCAAGTGAATTTATTCCTCTTTTCTCTTATGTAAATAAAAATATTTGGATATATATATTTGACCTTTTGACCAAAAGAACAAAAAGGGTTAGCGGTCAAAACGTAATGTAACGATCATGTACGTCATGAGGTTTTTGATCCTCAATAACGAACTTCTATTGATAATTAAAATTAAAAATATTAATAAAATAAATTAAATATACGAAAATATTAAAGTAAATGAATTATTGTCACCACAGTATCGGAGGAACTTCGAATCGCCCAAAGTGTCATCTCTAGGCTTTGGAAACGATTCCAAAACGATGGAAATGCTAGTCAACGTTACAGTACTGGTCGACCCCGAGCTACAATGCCAAATGACGACCGGTAACTGCCAAAAGAAGAAGACAGAGCTCAGCATCAGACCTGTCTCGTCAGCTATCTGCAGCTACGGGTACCACAGTTTCAAGGCAAATCATGTACAGACGTTTCGGAGATATTAGTCTATATGCTCGCAGGCCAGTCAGATGTGTTCCGCTCATGGCAATGCTCTGTCGCCAGCTGTTAGCTTGGAATAGAGAACGTGCAATGTGGACAGCGGCACAGTGGGCTTGTGTAATGTTTTCCAACGAGTCCAGGTTTAGCTTGCAGTCTGATTCACGTCGGACTTTCATATACAGAACGCCAGGTACCCGTTACCACCATGACAACATCATTGAACGGCACCGTTACGGTGGTGCAGGAGTGCTCGTTTGGGGTGGAAACATATTGGGCTCCAGAACAGATCTGCTTGTTCAAATCGGAACCATGACAGGCCAAATTAATCGGGATATCATTCTGGAACAACATGTATGTTTGTTTAGGTGTGCCATGAGCCCAGAATTTGTGTTTATGGATGACAATGTCCGTCCTCACCGTGCAAACATTGTAAACGAATGCTAACAATCTGAGGATATCACTCGTTTGGAATAGCCAGCATTCTCACCTGACTTGTATCCGATAGAGCATGTTTGGGACATGCTTGGCCGACGAGTTGCAACCAGTCAACCACCTCCTACATGTGTACCGGAACTTCTGAGACCATTGTTTGGCGAGTAGAGTAATCTTCCCCAAGATCAGATCGATAATTTAATACTCAGCATGCCTAGGCGTTATACGGACTGTATTTCATCATCTGGGAGATATACAATGTATTAACCATCATAACAACCATTTATTGTTAAGTTTTTGGGAGGGAGAAATTTTTTGTAATTGCTCCAGGGAGCAAAAATCGTAGTTTTCATGAATGACATTCTACATAAACCACCATTTTTGTTCATGTTCTTTTGTTTTATAAATGGATTTTATGAATAATTCATGTTTGTTTTGTTGCTGAACCTTATTTGTCGCAACTAGCATTACCCTTAATTTATGGACATGAGTGTAATTGCTGAAATTAAAACTTTCTACTTTTCTGGAAATTAGTATTTAAACAAAAATAGACGGTTTGTGTTTAAAATTGTCAAAGTGTTTTTCTTATAAAGGCACTTATATCATTAAAAAAAAAAAAAAAAAAAAAACTACGTGTTTTGGCTTTGGCTCACTTAATTTTTTCCGTCAAACCGCATTTTTTGATACGACCTGATACTGGCCGGAAATTTTTCTGACTGATAAAAACCTGTAAATTTACTGTATTTATTTCACACTGTATATACAGTATATTTGTCATATCTGCCAACATTCTAATAAATATTCCGTAGTATTTTTAGTCCTACATCTTTTTCCGTACCAGTAATTTCGTAGAGTAATATTCTCCAAATGTAATTACAATTAAATAAGAAGAAAATACTCTCGAACAGTGTTGCCAGATCTGGCGGACTTTTTAATCAACTATCACCAATAATTTCGAGAAGTCATATTTGATATACGGGATATTTGATTTGACTGGAAAATCCTAATATGGGCTGATATTTTGCTAAAGAGTGTTTAGGTTCAAACAGAAAGAAATTAGAGGGTATGCATATCGGATTTTAAAAAGCACAAAAATAAAGAAAAAAGGAAAAAAAATAGAAAAGGAAAAACTCCTTCTCGTTTAAGGGACACCCTAATATATATATATAACTGTATATCTGCGCACAGAAAAAAATGTTTTATTGAAATATATACATATATATATATATATATATGGGAGGTGTAAACCTATATAAAAAAAAAAAAAGAAAGAAAATGGTTTTAATTCAATTAAAATTCGTTTAATTGTTTTTACAACTTTTATTAAAATCACAATCAACTGATTGGAAGAAAATCATATTTAATGAAATTTTATTTTTCCGACTGAGTGAAAATAATGCCTGGACCGGAAGTCGAACTCCGGATCTTTGACTTAATAATTAATAATTAATTGTTTTTAATTTTAAAAATATTAAAAATCTTAACTCTGGATGCATAAATTATATTATAGTTCCCATATTTTCCTAAAAAAGAAGTATGACATATTGGCAAATGAGGTTTAAATAGTTAATGAGGCATACCTATTAGTACAACACAATAAATTTGACTAAATTTAGAAACTTTATTTTGACTTGTTTTTACATGTATATTTTAGTTGGATGCCTCATAATACAAAATATTTTATTTTTTAATTAATAAATTGGTTGATTTATATATATATATATATATATATATATATATATATATATATACATGTGTATATTCCTGTTACAATAAAACATTTCGTTTAAAGAACAAAACAATTTATAAAATCTAATATAATTTTTTTATGATTAAAGCCTCTACAAAAATTTTATTGTTTAGGGACCACCCAGCAGGAGTTTGCTAAGGTCAGATTTTTTTCAAGGGTCATCTCCACAGTCACGTGTATGAAACGGGGGAATGGCACTGTAAGCGGCATCGAGCAGGAACTTGCTGCAGTTAGATTTTTCAAATGTTCCAAATCTAATGCAGAAAGAGGCTAGTATGGAAGTAATTACCGAAACGTCAGTGGAGGCCCTCTGTTGAGACTCAAAACGGTTTTGGGCTGTGTCTGTGTGTCTGTCTGTCGCGCGATAGCGGCCGCAAAACTAGAGCTATTGACTTGAAATTTGGTACACATGTTCATGAGCCCCACGACGAAATGAGCTGTATAGTTTTTGGTATGTATTCCATTTGTAGTTCGTATACAGGGACACGCCAATTTTTTTCTTATCATTACGACCTATGGGAGGAATTTTTATGTATCGCGATAGCGGCCACAAAAATCACGCTATTGACTTGCAATTTGGTACACATGTTCATGTGCCCCACGAAATCAGCTGTATTGTTTTGGGTGTGCATTCCATTTGTAATTCGTGTACAGGGACACGCCAAAGTTTTTCTTATCATTACGGCCTATGGGAGAAATTTGTATGTACCGCAATAGCGGCCACAAAAATCACGCTGTTGACTTGCAATTTGGTACACATATTCATGCGCCCAACGGAATCAGCTGTATAGTTTTAGGTGTGTATTCCATTTGTAGTTCGTGTACAGGGATACGCCAAAGATTTTCTATCATACGGCCTATGGGGAGAATCTGTATGTACCCTGATAGCCACCGCAAAAATCAAGCTATTGACTTCCGATTTTTGCCGCAACGTCTGTGGAGGTCCTCTCTTGAGACTCAAAAGGATTTTGGGTTCCGTCTGTCCGTCTGTCTGTCTGTCGCATGATAGAAGCCGCAAAAATAGCGCTATTGACTTGAAATTTTGTACACATGTTCATGATCCCCACGAAATTAGCTGTATAGTTTTGGGTGTGCATTCCATTTGTAGTTCATGTACAGGGACTCGCCAAAGTTTTTTTATCATTACGGCCTATGGGAAGAATTTCTATGTACCACGATAGCGGCCCCAAAATAACGCTATTGACTTTCAATTTAATACACATATTCATGAGACCAACGGAATTAGCTGTATAGTGTTAGGTGTGTATTCCATTTGTCGTTCGTGTACAGGGACACACCAAAGTTTTTCTTATCTTTACGGCCTAAGAATTTGTATGTACCGCAATAGCGGCCGCAAAAATCCTTCGATTGACATGCAAATTGTCGCACAAGTTCCAGCTTTGCATATAAGCAGCTGTATAATTTTTATTGCTATATTTTTTATAAACTGTGTACAGGGACTAATATCATTACTTTGCAATGATAAAAATGAAACAGCGTACGTGAATAAGATCTTTAAACGTATGTTGTTTGAAGAAAATATGTGCTGTTAAGCTTTCTAATTAATCTACAGGACCTTACAAAAGTGTTATGACATTGTCACGTAGTCATCCAACCGATGTTAAATTTGGAACAATTATTAATTTTAAACGCAAAATAAGCTGAATAGTTTTTACTGGTGTATACAATGTTTATGGTTCGTTTACAAAGACACACGAAAGAATTTCGTAACATTAGAGCCTATGGACAAATTTTTAATTTAAGCGCGCACTTTAATGCGTTTATGCTGAATTGAACTTAATAAAGTTAATATACATTATAAAGATGCTTAAAATCATGTTTACTCTTAAAAAAGGTTATGTATGGGCTAAATAATTTATGGGACCACACAAAATAATTCCGAGTATGTACTGTAATCATCCAAATGATGTCAAATTAGTTTGAAAAATTAATGAGTTATAATTAATTAGGTTTATTTTTATTATTGGCGTTTATCATGACTGTGGCTACTTTTCCGGGATACATAAAGGAATTTCGTACTATTACGGTCTATAGTCGGTATTTCTTAAAAGTGTGTTTTAACATGGTTACACCCCATCAAATATAAAGAAATTTTATTAGAATTTTAAAAGCTTGTTTTCCTGCTGAAAATTGTGGGCATAGAAATGATAATTAATTTAATATTTACGCAAAATATTTCCGATATGCTATGTAATTTTTTTTGTATGAAATTTGATAGTTATGAAATTTGGTATTTATGAATTTCAGGGAAATAAGACAAGTCCGTCGTTTATTAAGAGTACATTTGTTTCGTACTTGGGGGTTCGTAATTTGTCCGAGAATGAAAGGCAAAACTTGCAAAAATTCAGTGATTTATTCACAGAAAGTTCCAGAAAAATACACATCTCCAAGTATCAGCTTCAATTCCACCAGTAAACATATCTTAAACAACAGCCGTTAACAGCAAAACAACAGTACAAACTGTTTATCAATAACACAGAAAGCAAATCGCATTCAAAGAGGCTCAAAGCAAAGCAAGCATTTGACGAAACTGACTCAGATCTGAGATTGGCCGCCTTGGATAAAAAAATGTTCCTTTTATACTATTCTATCGAACACAGACTGTTCTGGAAAATTCTCGTATCTTATCAGCCAATGAGATTAGAGCTTCCATATTTGGTATATCCCTAATAAGGATTTTCTCGCCAAGGTCGCCAAAAAAACGCCAAGGAGGGAAACAGTCGCCAAACCCATTTCTTCCTTTATTGGAGCTTTTTAATGCGTTTTTAAAGGAAAATTAGGCTATTTTAACGCTAAAACGACTAGAAATGCACACAATTAGCATTTTATCGACTTACTAAGCCTCTTTGAAAGAATTTATACAAACATAAATGCAATATTTACAATTCCCTAACACTTTATATGATATACAAACAGGTATACAAAGAGAGATACAGCAGGGGATTGAGGGGAGCGGCAGCCCCCCTCAGGAATGTATCTGATTATGGTAATAAGTCGATCGAATCAATATATACTATTATATAATAAGGAATAAATAAAAATAACCTATTGAATAACGTCTGATGCAAATAGAATGTTAAGGCTCCTGATCTGCAGATCCACTAGTATAAGCTGGACACTTTAAAAGAAGGTTTCAAACATTTAAGAATGATATCTCAGAGATTTCAAATTACTAGAATACTAATCAAAGATAAGATGGGAAAAAAAAGAAAAGAAAAGAAAAGAAAAAAGAAAAGAAAGAAAGAAAATTGAACGGGATAAAATTCGATGTCATAAATATTAAATTAATAATAAAACTCTGTAGTGGCTGATTTTAAAATTGGTTGAAAATGTTTGTTGATTAGACATACCAATGAAAATTTGGATTAAAAAAAAAAAAAAAAAAAAAAAAAACTATTTGGCATAGGTGGACTCTGCTCAGTTCCCCATCACATGTATGTTCTCATAAACTTCTTGTACAGGGCTTGTTATATTCATGTTAAGACAAATGAATTTGACACAGTGACAGAACGAAATCCTCTCCTGATAGGCTACCCACCATTCAGTTCGATATATTTATCTTATTCTAATCTATTAATTTATTTTATTGGGATCAATTTCGTAGTTTATTTTCATGCTACTATTCCCAATGCAACAATCCCAAAAATGCATATTTATATGAAATATCGCCCCATTTTGCTATGTTGATAAAATCTTAAATTTCGAATAACTTACGAAATTTTCCTATTAGAATATTTGTAGTCAATCGTGTTCATACAAGTATCATAAATGTTATTTTGAAATTGTCTGATATATTTACGACTCTCAAAACGGACGTTTATGGTGGATTTTGCCTTATTCTGCCATTTTAAGTAAATCGTAAATTCCAAATAACTTACGAATTTTTTAAATTGGAAAATTCATATTCTATGGTATTCATGTCAGTATCCTAAATAACATTTCAAAAGTGGTCTGACATCTTTATGATGAAATTATCCCTCAAGATTGACGTTTGTGTAATATTTTACCCTATTCTGTTATGATAAGAAAGTCGTAAAATTCTAATAAGTTACGAAATTTTTATATTGGAAAATTCATAGTCAATTATATTCATGCCAGTATTCTAAATAATATTTCTAAAGTAGTCTGACATCTTTACGATGAAAATATCCCTCAAAGTTGACGTTTATGTGAAATTTTGTTCTATTCTGCCATGGTTAGAAATTCGTAAATATCCAATAACTTGCGAAATTTTAAAAATAGCATGTTTATAGTAACTGGTGTTCATTACGGCATCAAAACTAATATTTTAAAACTGGTCTGACATATTTACAGCAAAAATTTTTCATTTCATGCAAGTTTAAGTGAAATTTTGCCCTATTCTCCCATGTTAAGAAAATCGTAAATTTCAAATAACTTACGAATTTTCTTAATTCGAATGTCGCAAATAAATAGGGTTCTTGAGAGTGTCATAAATAATATTTTAAACTGGTCTGACCTCTCTGCGATCATTTGTTCGTGAGATATCGTGTAAACAGACTAACGGACTAACGGACTAACACACTAACAAACTAACAGACACCCTACAGATGAACACCATGCAAATTTTGTCATTTTCGGATTCGTCACACCTGAAAACGTGTAAAGAAGTAAAAAAACCGAGGTCGAAAATTTTCACGATTACCTAAGTTCCCCTTACCTATAGTATGATGGGGAACTAAACTAGTTGGCATAGGTGGACTCTGCTCAGTTCCCCATCATATTTATGTTCTCATAAATTTCTAGTGCGAGACATACAGTCAGTCACAAAAGTCTACATACACCATAAAAAACTGCATTTTTCATGTAAATATAGAAGATTTAAATGCGAAATAATTTTCAAATCGAAATTGAAGTTATGTAAGCATAATTTTATTAAAAAATTAACAAACATTCTAAACTGTTTACCAAAAACAATTAGTTAAATAAAAATAACATGTCACATAAGTGTACATACACTTCAAGAAAAAATAAAAAATGGCATATTTTTTGCAAAAGAAAATAATTTAATACAGTGTTACTTGTCCTTGTGCATCAATGACGGCTTGTAATCTTCTAGGTATTGAAGCCACCAAATTGTGTGTTGTATCTGGAGTTATTTCGGACCAAGCTTGCTGCAATGCATTTTTTAAGGAATCTTTATCGTGTACACTATATTTTCTAACTCTGCGGTCAAGTTCTTTCCAAATATGTTCAATGGGGTTTAGATAGGGTGATTGAGGAGGCGAATGGAGCTGCGCAGGTACTTTGTAAAGAAGCCACTCTTTCACAATATTCGCTCTGTGCTTTGGTTCGTATCATGTTGAAAGATCTACTGGCAACCAAGTTGTAAACTGTCAACAGATGCCTGCGCATTATCTTGCAAAATTTTCAGGTATTTTTAACGATCCATCGTGCCTTCAATGAAGATTAGTTTTCCAACTCCAGCTGCCGACATTGACCCCCAAACCATGACTCCACCTCCACAATGCTTTACTGTGGGAATGACATTTGCAAGTTTTAGTACCTTGTTCTTGGGCCTCCAAATATTACCTCTTCTATCACTTCTGAAAACATTATATTTGTTTTCATCGGTGAAGAGAGCATTTTTCCAAAAATTTAAATCCTTATGGATATATTTATGGGCAACGTTCAGTCTTTTTGTTTGATTAACTTTAGATATGAGTGGTTTTTCTTCGCGGCACTCTGCCATGATATCCTTCACATCTGAAATTTTTTCGAATACTTTCTGCATTTACACTCTTTTTCGTTGTTGCTGCAATATATTCAATTACTTCAGGAGCAGATAGTTTTGGGTTCGACTTAACTTTTCTAATCACAGCTTTCGCATCTCGATCATTCAAAATCCTTGGCCATCCACTTCGAGGCTTGTTAAAAACATGTCCAGTTTTTTCATAGTTACTTATTACAGTCTGAACAGTTGCACTACTTTTTCCAACAATTTTTGCAATTTCACCATAGGAGCCATTATAATTACAGTTATAAACTCTCAAATTGCGATACGAAAACTCAATATTTGCTTTCTAATATGACGTGTGATTTCCTTTCATTTTCTCTTAAATAAGACTAACTTGGTGTGACATTTTACTACGAACTGCTTCTGTATGTAGATTTTTGTGACGTCAGTTTTAAAGTTTTTTTGCATGTTCTGCAGAGATAATTAAGTTTATATAAATTACTTTTATAAAATACTGTTCAACTTATATGAATCTAATATTGTTGTAAATTTATTAATTTAAAATTATTTATAAATTCTTAAATCTCGTTGTTTTATTGGTGTATGTAGACTTTTGTGACTGACTGTATTATAATCATGTTAAAAGAAATGAATTTGACCAAAGCTTGATACAGTGTCAGGATGAAATCCCCGCCTAATAGGCTATCCACCGTTCACTTCGATATATTTATCTTATTCTAATCTATTAATTTATTTTATCAGGGTCGATTCCGTTGTTTAGTTTTCATGCTACTATTTCCAATGCAATAATCCTCAAAATTCATATTTATATGAAAAATTTACAATTTCGCTATGTTGATAAAATCGTAAATTACGATTAATTTACGAAATTTTCCTATCAGAATATTTGTATTCAATCATGTTCAAACAAATATCATAAATGTAATTTTGAAGTTGTCCAATGTATTTATGATCCTCAAAATGGAAGTTTATGCTCAATTTTGCCTTATTCTGACATGTTAAGTAAATTGTAAATTTCCAATAACTTACGAAATTTTTATATTGGAAAATTCAGAATCATTAATATTCATGCCAGTGCCCTAAATAATATTTCAAAAGTAGTCTGACATCTTTACGATGAAAATATCGCTAAAAATTAACGTTTATGTGAAATTTTGCCCTATACTGCCATGTTAAGAATTTCGTAAATTTCCAATAACTTGCGAAATTTCAAAATAGCATATTTATAGTTACTGATGTTTATTCCGGCATTAAAACTGATATTTTAAAACTGGTCTGACATTCTTACAGTAAAAAGTTTACATTTAATGCACGTTTAAGTGAAATTTTGTCCTATTCTCCTATGTTAAGAAAATCGTAAATTTCTAATAATTTACGAAGTTTTTTAATTCGAATGTTCCAAATGAATAGGGTTCTTGCCAGTACCGAAAGTAATATTTTAAAACTGATCTGACCTCTCTGCGATCATTTGTTCGTCAGATATCGTGTACACAGACTAACAAACTAACGAACTAACACACTAACAGACACCCTACAGACAGACACCATACAAATTTTGTCATTTTCGGATTCCTCACACCTGAAAACGTATAAAAAAGTCAAAAAACCTAGATCGAAATTTTTCACGATTACCTAAGTTCCCCATACCTATAGTATGATGGGGAACTAAAAAAGAATTGAGTTCATTTGAGTTCCATATTTGAAATATGAAATATACCATATAGTACGTTGGGTACACGACAAAAAAAGCTAAAAAGCTGCACTTTTTGATTGGAATATGCCACCTTTTGTGGTCAAAGTTCATGCCAAAATATAAATTTCCAGATAGGGAGCCACTTGAAAATCCGTGTAGAACACCCCCATCGCGGCCATTAAAGATGGCCGCCGTCAGCTGCCGTATAGGGGCGCTAATTGTTTTGTATCTGAACTCCTAATCATCCGATTTCAATTTTCTTTCTTTTAATACCTTGTGAATAAGATACTTTTTAACTTCTATACATTTATCGATGTATATTATATGGTGTGACACTCACACTACTTATAATACGTTGGGTACACGACGAAAGAAGCCAAAAAGCTGCATTTTTTGATTGGAAAATGCCACCTTCTGGAGTCGTAGTTGATGCCAAAATATAAATTTTCAGATAGGGAGCCGCTTAAAAATCCGTGCAGAACACCCCGACAGCGGCCATTAAAGATGGCCGCCGTCAACTCCATATAGGCGCACTAATTGTTTTTATTTATGAATCCTAATGGTCCGATTTCGATTTTCTTTGCATATATTTCACAAGATATATATATATATATTAAATATATCTTACGAATAGGATACTTTTTTATTCCTATACATTTATTTATGTACATTAAAGACTATGCGCATTTTGGAAAAACCCGAAATTTCATTTTTTTCATGATTTTTATTAACAAATAAGTTTTTAATTGAGCTCAATATTACTTTCTTCACAACAAAGGGTTTATGTGTGTGGAGTTCTGCGTATTTTTCTTCTTTTTACAAACAAACGTAACTCAAAATTACTAATTTTTCAGATACAATCCATAAATTCCTTATAATAACTAGGCAGCCAATAAGGTTTGATTTATGCATCTTTGTATGCCATAGATGTCATCTTAGGGTTTTTTTTTTTTTTTTTTTTAAGGCTTTAATCAAAATCGTGATTTTTTTTATGTACAGTAACAGTTAAATTTTCAAAGTAAACTATATTTATTCCAGTAGATTCAGTGTCAGTATATATACACTGATGGAAAAAAAAATCCCAACACCAAGAAGGAGCTGTGCTAGATAAACGAAATTTGGTAGGCCTGGTGTTTATACATCTGAAAGATGACGTCGATTCAAATTTCGAGCTACGCGCATAAGTGTGGCGCTAGTAGCGACACTATGAACATGCAAATGAGGTTTGCTTTAAATAAGCGCTGTAAGGTTCGTGATCGTTATTTACAGTTGAGATTTGACGTAGTGGGTTAAAGTTAGTCAAGGATGCCTCTAAGAAGACGAAGAAGCCATTATCAACAGCTCACTGAGTTTAAACGAGGTCGTGTAGTAGGGCTACGAGAAGGTGGGTTTTCTTTCCGCGATATTGCCGAAAGACTTGGCAGGAATGTATCCACTGTGTATGAGTGTTGGCAGCAGTGGTCAAGGGAAGATACTGCCTCAAGAAGACCGGGTTCCGGGCGGCCACGTGGAACTACTGAGAGGGAAGACCGCCGTGTTCGGCGTATGGCTATGGCTAATCGTACTGCGTCTGCAGCTGAAATTCGAGCTGCAGTTGGCACCACAGTGACACAACGAACTGTTACAAATCGGTTACTTCAAGGACAGCTCCGAGAAAGACGCCCTGTAGCGTGCATTCCACTGACTCCAAACCACTGCCGTTTGCGACGTGAGTGGTGTCAAACTAGAGCTCATTGGAGGACGGAGTGGAGATCTGTTGTGTTTTCTGAGTAAAGCCGGTTCTGCCTTGGTCGCAGTGATAGCCGTGTGTTGGTTAGAAGGAGGCCAGGTGAACGCCTGCTAGCGACCTGTCTGCGGCCTAGACACACAGGGCCTACTCCTGGAGTTATGGTTTGGGGAGCAATTTCGTATGACAGCAGGAGCACTCTCGTGGTTATCCCACGCACCCTGACTGCAAATTTGTACGTCAGTCTAGTGATACAACCTGTTGTGCTGCCATTCATGAACAGCATTCAAGGGGGTGTTTTCCAACAGGATAACGCTCGCCCTCATACCGCTGTTGTAGCCCAACATGCTCTACAGAGTGTCGACATGTTGCCTTGGCCTGCTAGATCACCAGATCTTTCTCCAATCGAGCACGTATGAGACATCATTGGACGACAACTCCAGCGTCATCCACAACCAGCATTAACCGTCCCTGCATTGACCGCCGAAGTGCAACAGGCATGGAACTCCATCCCACAAACTGATATCCGACACCTGTACGGCACAATGCAAGCACGTTTGCATGCTTGCATTCAAAATTCTGGCGGTTACACCGGTTACTAATGTACCAACATTTCACATTTGAAATGGCTCTTCTCGCCAATGGCTCTACCTGTGATCTTGAAAGTTTAATCAATTAAATATGTTACCTAGACAAATGCATTGCTGAAATTTCATTACTATACAATAATTTTTTCTTGGTGTTGGGATTTTTTTTCCATCAGTGTATATATATATATATATATTAATGCGACTAATATAAATTTAATAAATGAACATTTCTTTGCTTATGAAAGCATATGTTTAGGAATCTTTATAATGCACTTATCTATGTGTATAAAACACCCTAAACTGATTTTGTAAGATATAATTTATCTGTATAATTCAGATAACTTCTATTTTAAATATAACATTTACATAATTTATTCCTTATTGAATATTATGTTTCTGAAGTATGTAACTTCTTGATAAGTTCAGTTTTAAATATGTATATAATATTTTGCACTGAAATATATCTTGTCATCAATAACGACTGGTTTTGAAAATTTTAGAGTATATTTGATTGTAATGTATTTTCAGTTAATACACGGTATGGTAGAATAATGATACTGTATTAATATTTTTTAAACTCTTCTATTAAAACTCTTTTGTAATGTTAGTAATTTTTTTTATTTGTTCCATTGCATGCTTCAGCATTGCCGGAGAAGAAGAACTTTCATTAAATAGGGGTAAAAGAGAACAACGAGATAATTCAAACGATGAAGACTCTGTCCTTGAAGCATGGAAAGCTGCCCAAGAAATATCTAAATTTCCATCTGTTCTATCAGTAATAATATGATCTAACCATTCCTGTTCCATTTTCCACTCAGAACCAAATTCTGAAATTGACATTTCGGAAGAGGTGGTCTGGTTTGCTTTTGGAACAGTTGGCTCCTTCTAGGGCAGTATTAAAGGCTTGACAATACTATAGCTATCTGGAAGCTCTGGCACTTTTCTGTTATTTTGATCAATACAAGAAAAGCTTGTAGCAATTTCACGAGGCTTACCAACTTCTCCTTTCGCAGGGATTTGAAAGATAGATATCGGTGTTCCATGAAATGATGATTCAGATATTGTGCTACTGTAATTATGATCTATGTTGTCGTACGCACCAATGACAAAAAGACCGTGAAGCAAGTTTGAGGGGCATACGACACCTTCTTCTTGAGCTCTGAGTATCTCCAAGTAAGCAAGATTCGCTGTTATCTCTCTAACTCTATTTGGTGATATTGAGAGGCCTCTTTCATGCATGCCTTCAATTATTGTATGATTTCGTGTTCTTCCAAAAACAGACAGGCCGAGATATAATGGAATAGGTGGTTCATGACTTTTCTTATGGCGAATAATGTTGCCTTTAGGAATACGTTCACTGTGGTTAAAAACTATTAATTGACTGATAGCTAAAGCAGGTTGAGTTACTTTAGTTGCATTCGGTGCTGAAGTGCAACCGTGAAGTAGATAACACACTAGAGCCAGAAGTTCTGGAGGGACGCTTGAAATTTGTCGATCATCATTCAAGTGACCATCAAAAATAACTTTCTTCTGGGCTATTACTTTTCTAATTCGTTTGATAAATCTTTCGCATGCAACAGCATCATCATCAAGATTTTCAGACTGGACATTTTGAAATATGTTAGCACCATCTCGATACAGGATGTAATCTCTTCCAGAAATCTAAGCTTTGAGTTCTGGGAATTGGTCGAGAATTCTCTCACGTAACCGAGTAGAGTGTGTATTTGGAAGGTCTTTACTTTCCATGTCCAGAAGATTTGCTAAGTTATTTGTATAAAGAGTGTTAAGATGAGACATTTTGAAAACAATTTCAGTGTTTCCAGCTTCAGATGCCTGAATTTTCTCTCTTATGAATCCTGCAACGGAAGCAAAAGCCATACTTTTACAGATAGCGCTGACCTCTTCTTTTTTTACTTCACTTGATGGGCGTAGAGAATTCGTTAAGTTTGTGTAGCATTTTGAGTGATACTTTGCTTCTTTAGCAAATAAATCTCCACCCTCGAGGAATGCTTTAATTTCAACATTATTCGTAATTTCGGCACATTTCTTAAGTTTATCGTCTTGTAAAGAAGCAACTTTATACAAAGATCTCCAAGCAGTGCCCTTTCCATTGCATATGAAACAAATTTCATCTTTCATCTTAATAGATAATGGTCTTTTTTTCATTTGGTTCTATTAAAGACTGTGGACTACCCTGAGATGACATACTGGACACGGACGAAGAATGTTTGCGTTTCTTTGCCCTGTCAAGTTTTGTTTTGCTAAAGTTAAGGGCACACATTTTGTGCCACTTTGCTTTATTTTTTCTAAATGTTTCTTCTATTCCTTCTCCTTCATTTAAATTGTTTAAATTCAAACCAAGGGACACTGAACCGATATTCTGAAATTCCATTAAATTTTCTGCAAGCGTCCTGTAGCCAGCACCAACAAGTGATTTAGAAATATGTGTAGCAGGGCAAATCAGTTCTTCATCTCTATGTTTTTGACATAAACAACATTTGTTCCAATCTATGCCACAGAGAGGAAATTCGGATTTAAAATCTGCCAGCCGCAAATGTACTGAAGCCATTTAAAAAAAAAAATTCAAGAGTTCAATCTGAAACAAACAAAGTTCAGTGTTTAAAATGAGAATAACGTTATAATGGAATAAAAAATTTTCAAGAGTACGTCAGAAATCAATGAATTATAAAAATATCTCCTAAAAAACTGATTTTTAAAAAATTGCGTGGAATTTTAAGCATGTAGAGGTAAATGTAATAAGACAAAATGTGCCCTCTACATGCAAACTAAAAAAAAAAAAAATCAAAATCCGATCATTTAAAGTTGAAATACAAAGAAAAATTAGTGCGCCTATATGGCGGATGATGGTGTCCAACTATGGCCTGGCCACCATCGGGGTGTTCTGCACGGATTTTCAAGTGGCTCCCTATCTAGAAAGTTATCTTTTGGCATCTACTATTACCACAGAAAGTGGCATATTCCAATCAAAAAGTGCAGCTTTTTGAATTTTTTTGTCGTGTACCCAACGTACTATAAGTAGTGTGAGTGTCACACCATATAATATACATAGATAAATGTATAGAATTTAAAAAGTATTTTATTCACAAGGTATTAAAAAAAAGAAAATTGAAATCGGATCATTAGGAGGTCAGATACAAAACAATTAGCGCCCTTGTATGGCAGTTGACGGCAGCCATCTTTAATGGCCGCCATCGGGGTGTTCTACACGGATTTTCAAGTGGCTCCCTATCCAGAAAATTATCTTTTGGCATCTACTATGACCACAGAAAGTGGCATATTCCAATCAAAAAGTGCAGGTTTTTTTTGTGTACCCAACGTACTAATAGGAAGAAGAGGTACTATTAATGATAAAATACATTGTGAAATTATTGTGGAAATCTAAACAAAAAATATTTCTTTTCTTTTTAAAATTTTGCATTTAAAATTCATTTTTATTTAAACCAATACTTCAGTGATAACACATAAGACTGATTGCTATCTTTTGTACATTTAAATAGCAAATATTTAAAAAATTAAAAAAGAATTACAGAACTAATAATACAGAATTACTAGATATATAAAAGCGTCGGTAATTTTATTACCATATCTGCAAATCTTTTTAAATTTTCCTCTTTTCGACATTTATGACCATGTATTTACATAGATAAGTCTAAAATTAAACCTTTCCGAAAAATGTTAGTTAAGAGAAAGTCGTCCTTTCTCTAATTTCAACACAATAACCATGTCCGATGTATTTTAAGAATATGTAGACATATAAACAGTTAGAATTAAGAAAGTGATGTCATCAGCATTCATTTGAATTTTCAAAATACTGATAAGAAGTAATTTTGCTCCTCCTGAATAGATAATTAAAGTTTTAAATGCTTTTATTTCGTCGAAATACTTGTTAAAACATGAATAGAGGTTTTGAATTCGTAATTAGACAGCGACTTTATAAAGGAATTGTAATGTAATTAATTAAAGTGTTCGTAAATAATTAATGGCTTTGTATACTTTAAAATTTTCGTAAATTTTAATAGTAATAAAAAAAATTCACAAGTGAATAATTTACAACACTACTTCATTCTTTCATTTTTAAACTAGTCAGTATCAATTTTATTATTTTGCTTTAAAAGTTAAGCTAGTTTAAAAGATATTTTTTGTAAGATCTTTCTTCTTTAATTATAAACCATATGTATCTTAAGCTATCGCCTCCCTCCCCCAATGTAAAATACAGTGGAGGGTAAATATAACGAGCAGTTGGAAGGTATTTTATCATGAGACGCAGCAGAGCCTCCGTGACGCAGCGTAGCTCAAACGAAACTCAGCCGCGACACTATATATATATACTTAAGATTAAAAGAAATTAAAAATGCCGACATTTAAATCTCAGTAAATATGTGATGTAATGTTCTGATTATTTCAAAGTAGTCTTTAATCTTCTGTCTTATCCTATCCTAAAATTTTTACATTTTTATATGCAATAAACTTTAAGATCTGAAATAGTATATTGCAAGGAAAAAGACGGTCTTGTAGCGTAAGTTTTTTTTTTTTTTTTTTTTTTTTCTCGAAAATCTCTCGAGTGAAATGTTTACTTTGTGTCATATTATTAAAATTTATTGAAAATGTATGCAAATAGATAGTGTGTTGCAAAGAAAACATTTGCAAAAATTTTATTTGCAATTTTGGATAGCGTGACACAAAAGATAAAATAATTTATTGAATACATAATATAAGCTTAAAGAAAATTATATATATTTGACAGCAATGTTTCAATGTGCAAATATATTTTATAAGACAAAACAAACTAATTGCAATAGTATTTAAAATCAAATCATTTAATGTAACACCACTGTATTACTGAAATTTTGATATAATTTCTTTTAAAACACAGAGTTTGATATTATAAGAGATGTGAATGAAAAGTATCAGTGAATAAATGTTATATAATTTTTTTTATGTTGAAAATAATGTTTTCACTGTGAATATAAATAGAAGAAAAAAGCAAATGGTCGAACAAGAAAATACAGGGTAATCAGTTTACAAGAGTACTCATTGGTTTTTCTTATTTCCCTTAAATATGACGGATATGGTAACTATTCTAACACTGAAGTGTAATTATTTGAACCTTGTTTAAGTGTGGGAAACAATTTCCAACACTGTTGGACTGTTACAACTTTACTTGTGAGGTAAAATATAAATGGAGACACGCAATGTTACTTAATCCTGTGATAATTTGATTTTTGAAAAACATAATTTAATTCAAATTTTTTACATTATCATTCCTTACAGAAAATGTTCAAAATGTTCGCCACCATTTTGAATGCAAACATGATCACGTTAAATTAAGTTTTTTGACACACTTCGCAGCATTTTTGATATTATTGACGAGATTTCTTCAGTTATGATTTGTTTTAATTCATCGATGTTTGCTGGACTTCTCTGGAGGACCCTATCTTTGAGATAACCCTGAAAAAAAAAAAAAAAAAAAAAAAAAAACTGACGGAATAGGAATGATAATGCAAAAATTTAAATAAATTTATGTTTCTCAAAAATAAAATTATCACATGATTAAGTAGCATTGTGCGCCTTCATTTCTGTTTTATCGCAGAAATAAAGTTGTAACAGTTCAAAAGTGTTGAAAATTGTCTCCCACACTTAAACAAGGTTCAAACAATTATACTTCTGTGTTAGAATAGTTGCCACATCCATCAGATTTAAGGATAATAAGAAAACCAACGGGCACTCTTTTAAAATGATCACCCTGTATATTTATATTTTAATTAATAGCAAAGCGTCACTCGAAATTTGACATCAATATTTTTAAGAGCCTTAATCCAAATTCTTATAGCCACAGAGTATAGTGCTGCATCACAAACTTTCGAACCGTTAAGGGATTGATAATCTATACACGCCGCATGATTTTTATTTATTTATTTTTAAGCTTTACCTAATTACTTTAAAATTTTTCAGTTAAATATAAACTCGAAATATTCTTATCTCAAAAGATTTGTGCATGGCTATTGCATTTACTGTGAAATGTTCAGATTTTTTTTTTTTTTTTTTTTTTTTTTTTGTCTTTTAGAACTCATTAATCGTCTGCAACTCTATCAACTTTCGCATCTGTTAAACATCTCAAGCATTTTATTTGATGTGACACTTGCAAGATGCCTGAAATTCAATGCTTCAACAATTTTTAGATAAATGTGTTAAGTATTTTATGATGTCATTCTTTTCGAATCCTTGTTTGATATTCTCCTTTATATGACACAAACAATAGATATTGTGTGTGTTTTAAATGTAAATTATGATGCATTACTATTTCTAACGGTATAGTAACATATTTTTTATTGCTATATAAAAGAATAGGTAGTTATTTTTATCAATAATCACACAGATTAAGTTTGCAAGAAGGAAATACTATTTAAATTCTTTAGATTATGAAAGAAAATAATTATAATACGAAATTATTAATAATATTAATAATAATAATAATAATAATAATTCTTTACTTCAAAAGTAATTAAAATTTACAAAAAATTAATTTGTGTAAAAAAAGAGGGTGTCAGACTTCTTTCGTAAGCTTGATACGCAAGGAGTAAAAGGATATATAAATCTCAGAAATCATTGTAAAGAAGATTTTGATATAAACAAGGAGTTTATGATTCAATTTGCGCTATAATGTAAACCCTCTTTTTCATGTTCTTTTGCATAATTAGTTCGTTACTTTAAAAATATTGATAAGCAACCTGAATAAGAAGTTAAATTTTATGCCTGGCAAGTGAATTTCTCGATAAATCTCAGAAATCATTGTAAAGAAGCTTTCGATATAAACAAAGAGTTTATGATTAAATTTGCGCTATAATGTAAACTCTCTTTTAGATGTTCTTTTGCATAATTAGTTCGTTACTTTAAAAATATTGATAAGCAACCTGAATAAGAAGTTAAATTTTATGCCTGGCAAATGAATTTCTCGATAAATCTCAGAAATCATTGTAAAGAAGCTTTCGATATAAACAAGGAGTTTATGATTAAAATTGCGCTATAATGTAAACTCTCTTTTATATGTTCTTTTCCATAATTAGTTCGTTACTTTAAAAATATTGATAAGCAACCTGAATAAGAAGTTAAATTTTATGCCTGGCAAATGAATTTCTCGATAAATCTCAGAAATCATTGTAAAGAAGCTTTCGATATAAACAAAGAGTTTATGATTAAATTTGCGCTATAATGTAAACTCTCTTTTAGATGTTCTTTCGCATAATTAGTTCGTTACTTTAAAAATATTGATAAGCAGCCTGAATAAGAAGTTAAATTTTATGCCTGGCAAATGAATTTCTCGAAAAACGGTTCATGGATCTTCTTCTAATTTGCCCTAAATACTAACTGTCTTTTAGGTGTCCTTTCGTAAGTAATTGTTTATTTCTAATAAACAGATAAGTTTGCCAAGTTTTGGTAAAATCAGAAGTAGGGCAGAATTGTGGTATCTCAAAAACGACTCTAATGATTTTCATTAGATTTGTACATAAACCCTTTTCATGCAATACTTGGTTACTTCAAGTAAATCGGTTTTAGATCTCAAAATATTAATGTTTCAGAAAAAAGGCTCTGCCGGTTTTCTTTGAATTCCGAAATTCTCTTTTATATGTCTTTACGACGTATGTATTAGCAGATGTTGAAGTCTCAGCCCTTTTTTCAGGACACATCTTGAGATGAGAAATTTATCTTTTTTTTTTTTTTTTTTTTTTTTTCTACCACTATTTATATATAGAAATATTTACCATATTTTTGAAGTAATGTGTTGTCATTAAATAAAATAGACATTATTGTATGGACAGAAACTTCGATCTCTGGTATTAGTTTACTACTACAGGGAAATTGTTAGTCATTTGATTGCTTATATCAAATTTGTATCTTCTGATCACACTATCTCTAAAAATAATTTATAATATGTACAGTACTGAGTAGTAAAAGTCGTATGGTCGTAACACAACAAAATTTGTTAATCAGGATAATAACTTCAATCATTTATATTATAGTTTTTTGAGTAATTGCCGAAATTGCAGAAGAAATTTTAAAAAAGGAGCCAGTATAAAACCTGGGACATTTAGATTACCATCAGCTATTAATCTGAATAATTCTATTCGTAAAATGTTGAAAGCAAAGAACCCAGGTTCGTATCCTAACCGGATCCTATTATAATCTTTTAAAATTATTTCGTCAAAAATCTTCATTTTACTTATAAGTCTTATTACTGAACTTTGGAAGTAAAAATTAGAATGCGCAACTACCTAGCAATTAGACACGCTAAGTTTTAATTATCAGAATGTAATTTGCCATTAGTTTTTTTTTTTTTTGCTAAAAGATATCACATTTTGCTTTGTGTACTTCAGCAAGGATTTTGCTAAAAAGCAAAACGTGGATAATTTCATAAAATATCTCTGTATAATAACCTCTAATATTTACTCAAATATTCAGAGGAAGAAATTATGGAAACCGTTAATTATATAATATATTTAGATTTAATTCCAATTTTTAATGGTTGAATTTAAATTAAAAAATATTTAAATGTACGTCAAAATTAAGAATTTGCTTCATAGAGACGTTCTTAGCTCTAGTTTTGTACAATGATTACTTGTTACTCCCCTTTTAAATCACTTTTTCTTTTTGCATATATGACATAGCTTCCTCTTTATTGTTGAAATTATAACAAAGTTTCACTTATTCAAGTTTCTTAAATATTGAAATTATAACAAAGTTTCACTTATTCAAGTTTCTTAAATATAAAGTATGAATACTTGGTTAAAATCATCAGTGAACAAAGGAAATAGATCACAAAATTGAGGATATCTCAATTTTTAAAAAGATTAATTAATTAATTAAAAGAAAGAAAGAAATAATACCCAATTAATTTTCGAAAAAACTAGATTACTGCTTTAAATTTTATTTATACTGTTATTATATTTATATTTTTTACGTAAGTATATTTTGTATATATATATTATAATATGTATAATTATAGATTACTGCTTAATATTTTACATAATAAGCAGTTAGTTTAAAAAAAAAATGAATTTTTTAATTTAAATAAGCTATATCATAAATACTGTATCTTACATTCGCAAATATCAATGCATTATATCTACTACATTCCAAGGGGCAAGTGAGATTGCAGCAGACCCAGAAAACGGTGGTTAGACCCAGAAGCCAGAACAGGTTCCCAGACTAATCCTTGAAGAAGAAGATGATGATGATGATTATCATCATCATAAATGCTTGCATTTTTTAAATATTTTGTAATTGGAAATATATATATTTGCGACCAATGGTTGCGGAAATAAAGGCCTCCTCGTAGCTTTACTTTCCATCTTGTTAATTAACCCTTTGAAGCAGATTTCTCATCAAACATAATTTTTACACTTTTTTGATGATTTTAAGTTATTTTAGATCTAAATAAGTAGAAAATGTTATATTTAAAATTTTAATTAATTTTGGTTCTAAAATATAGAGTGGGGCACCGGTGTCCCTTTCTGCGTTAAAGGTAAATTCATCATGATAAATATTTTTACAAATTGCACTTATTTACAATTACTTAGATATAGGAGTAGCAATAATTCATTACTGATCTTTTTTAAATAATCAAATTTAATTAGAAATAAATTTTTGAAATTGGTTGATAAAAATTTTTCAAACTTCTTTTATTTAACATTTTTATTTTAGTAAAAAATTTACTCTGATAATCTAATAGATTTTTTATAGTAACTATTAGACTCTCTTTTATAATAAAAAACTATCATATATAATAATATTTGTAATAAGAGCGTCAAAAAATAAATAAGCAAAAGGGACACCGGTGTCCCATCTACGTCAAAGAGTTAAAGTTTTATGAAATGGCTCATAAGATGTAGCCTGAAAGATATGATGTAAGTTAAAATTTTAAGCTGTTTAATCTAAAATTATTTTCAAAGAATGTATATTTAGTAAAACGAAATATGTAGTATTCTGCTTAAAAATCAAATTTTACCAAACTTAATTATTCCTTTCATGAAATTAATCCTTTCGAATAAAATAAAGAGAGTGAGAGAAACAATAAAACAATAAAATTACACCACAAGTCTTATTACAATTTATTTCATATCACTATTTCATGATAATATATAAAGAATAATATCGAAAAGGAATCATAAATCATAATCTGTGATAAAAAGAAAATGGTAGATTTAAAGCATTCACAATCACTTAATACAAATGCATTTAAATTTTCCTCCAAGTGTATTGAAATAAATTTATATTTATATACGATATTAACTTACGTTTCCTGTAAATACCATTACAAGCTTACAATCATCGATTGCTTTGTAAATTCACACGCTGATGAGAAATTGATGTTCAAGATTTTGAATGCTTGTTTAGAGAATGTTTGGAAAACATATTATGTTACACGTTAATGCATGAATTTTCTTTTAACAACGTAGTTAAGTTAATGAGAAAACTTCGTTGAAACACGGTAAATTAAGAACTTAACTCAATAAATTATTTATCAATGCAAAAATATGTTTTACAAGCATTCTCTGAAATTTTATTACATAAATCAGGAAATAAATTATTTTAGTAGTGTATTATTAATATAAAAAAACACATAAAAAATAGTACCGATATACAGTTAACAAAACTGTAAACAAATGATTTGGCATTTTTTATAGAAATACGTGTGACGATTGTTTGATTATTTGATTGTTTTCTTTTTTTTTTACGTCGCACTAGTGCTGAGCAAATGGGCAATTGGTGATGGTCTGGGACTCACCCTTGAGGTGGTCCGGAGACATGCCATCACAATTTTGATCTTACAAGGAGAGGATGGCTCCTCCGCTTTGGTAACCCCCAGAGGTATAAATTTTGATGGGAATAGGGAGGACATCGGGGCAGTGTTGTCAGATTGGGGACTTTTTTTATTCAACTACCACCAATAATTTTGAGAAGTGATATTTGATATTGAGATGATTAACACTGTAGTTAACAATGTGAACAATGGACATAAGAGGTAATTAATCTTCGAAGTGACTAGGCAACAGTTACAATTAAAATTTGTTGGTAGATATTGAATAAAAAATGTCCCCAATCTGGCAACACTGCATTGCGACCACGACAGATGTTACGTACACCAGCCACCATTAGTGTACACGGCGGTCTTTGGCCGGCTCGAGTACGGAACCCGCAATCTTCCAATTACGAGCCCGGTGCTCTAACGACTGGGCTACTACGTGTGACGAAAATTGCATGTTACCTATTAGACATATGCAAATTTTTAATCTGTGCATTTATTTCTTATTATTAAAACAGGCGTACTATGTTTGACATCATTTTCAGCTTATGATTTTTCTTTAAGTATTAAAACCTTCAAAGTCATGGATTTAAAGAAATAAATTATGTTGCAATCCAAATGCAGGAAATTCTTTAACCCTTAGGGCAAAGTAATTATGCTCATTTAATATAGACAGCTAACACACTTTTTAATCAAAATTAGAAGAAGAAGAAAAAAGTTAATTTTTTTCGTTATTGTTTAAAAACATTTTAAAAATAAATAAATAAATAAATAAACTTCTGGGGAGAATTTTTGCAGTTGGGAATAAAAATTATGTAGTATAAATTATATAACATCGATTTTCAAAGAATGAAAATGAAAGGTTGTTAACTCATTTCTTGTTCATCACATGCACAGAAAAAAATGTTTTGTCGACACAACAAAGTTTTTGTTTGTTAAGGCTATATCAACCAAACAATTTGGTAGATTTAACAATTTGCTTTATTTTTTTATTTTCTTCCAACAAAGATTTTCTTAAACAATCAAATATTTTTGTTGATAAAGTCTCAACAAATTTTTTTTTTGTTTTAGCAAAACTTTTTTTCTGTGTAAAACTGGTTTTTAAGAAAAACGAGTCCCGCGTTTATGGGTTCTTTAAAAACATAATAATAATAATACTTTACTTTAAAAAACAATTCTACGTGTATTTAACACTTTATGTGTCATCGGTGTAAAAATGTACCAATGACATTTACGGCATCAATTTCTGTGGATAAAATTTAAATAATTTGGTCAAGAATATGTAAAATAATTTTGTTAAATAATATAACGTTTTTGTTAAATAATATAACGGAACGCCAAAAGGCGAGGTTTTACTGTTCAAAACAAAGTCCTTTTAGCGGTCTTTTGATAAAAGGCTATTTTTTAATAGTAACCTTCAGTAATGGTTTGCAGTGTTTATCTTATATGAATAATATGAAAGTTGCTAAAAATCAAAAGTAATATTGAATTTAGAAACCACTAAAAGCGCTGAAAATAAGACAGTATCCCGACGAGTATGTATTAATTGATAATTTGAAATACTTTCTATAAAAAACGTTAAAAATATTTTAATAAAAATGAAATTTTGTTGTAATTAGATTCAGGCATTTTTGGCCATATTTTCTTTTAGAATAAATGCTTCCTAGGAAAAAATTTTCTTGAAAGAAAATATATATATATGTTTTATGTTTGGCAAACTTAGAAATAAATCTGCACAATCAACAATCTCACTTTAGCTTTTCGGAATGACTCGTGAGAGGCGATTTCATACTCTTCATGTTTTAGTCAGTGTACGAATTCCGAATCAATGATTGAGTGAGGCTTTTCGAAACTTTAAAAAATTATAATTAAGATTAAAAACTATTAAAAGTTTAAAATTATAAAACATTTCACGTGTATAAATAATATATAACAGGTAACCACTTTAAACCACGTAGATAAAATATTTTTATTAAAAACTACACAAAGCTTTTCGCCATTATAACAATAGCATCATCAGGTGTAATTGTGTTACATAGAACCAGCAATCATATAGTACAATCATAAAGCTGCAAGAGAAATAATTGTCTCCCTTGCATAAAAAGGAATGCAAATACATACTTTTTTTCATTTAAGGTAAGTTTACCAATGTCAGATTATAAAGTGGTTTGTTACCTTTTTTATATATTTTAAAAAATTAGTCTAGGTTTCTGATGTTTTACAAATAAAACCTAAATAAAGCCCTTTTTGATTGAGGCATAACGGAGGTATTTTCTGAATATCATGGAAGTATTTATCCGAATTCTTGGGAAACCATTATAAAACCTAAAAAAGTGCAGGTTTTCAAAGGTTTAACAAAAAAAAAAAAAAAAAAAAAAAAAAAAAAAAAATACGTTTTTGGTTGCAAGTATAGTGGAGATATTATTTAAATACCATAAGAAAACTTATTATCATCGATATATTTATCTGAAACTTTGGAAAAACCTCTATAAGACTTAAAACAGTGCAGGTTTTAAAAAGTTTTAAATGTAAAACCTTTAAAAAACGTTTTTGATTGTAGGTATAGTGGAGGTATTATATAAATACCACAGGAAAACTTATTATTCTCGATGTATTTATCTAAAACCTTGGGAAACATCTATAAACCTAAAACAGCGCAGGTTTTAAAATACTTTAAAAATAAAACCTTTAAAAAACGTTTTTAATTGTTGGTATAGAGAAGGTATTATCTAAATACCACAGGAAAACTTATTATCATCGATGTATTTATATGAAACCTTGGAAAATCTCTATAAAACCTAAAACAATGCAGGTTTTAAAAAGTTTTAAAAATAAAATATTTAAAAAAGTTTTAAAAATAAAACCTTTAAAAAACGTTTTTGATTGTAGGTATTACCTAAATACCATAGGGAAACTTATTATCATAGATGTATTTATCCCAAACCTTGGGACACCTCTAGAAAACATAAAAGCACGTAGGTTTTTAGGAGGTTTTAAGAATAAAACCTAAAGAAAACTTAGATGAGATTTCTTTTCAGGAAGTATTTTTTAGCGAAACTTCAAAGAAACCTTTTAAGTACATAAAAACCTAGATAAAACCATAAAAAAAGTTTTAGAAAACCTTAAATTTTAGTAAGACCCATTCACGATGGAATTTGTCACAAGCAATAATTCATTTTTCTGTCCAAGCTTTTTATATAGTTCTTTTTTTATATATTTTTTATACCCCCTGGCAAATCTTAAATTTAAAGAACGAAAACACTTTCATATATAAATAATTCCATGGTGTATACAACGTCACTCACACACAGATATATATCCACTTCCACCACTATTTTCTAAAAATAATCACTGTACTATTTAATCATACAAAACTGCTATAAATATTCCTGTAGGATAATAGTGGTACAAAAACAAAAAAAAAGCGAAAATCTCATCTTTGGAAGAACATTGTAAAAAACTGTGCATGAGAAATTAAAGATTATGAAGGTGTGCTTTTAGTGTGTGTTCCATGCATGAACACTACAACAGAAGGCAAAATACGTCAACATCTGCAAAGAACAACACGATACCAATTCGATTGATTTTTTAGCTCACTTGGCAATAAACCTGATTCGTATTTTTTCACGATACATCCGAAAAAAACGTAGCTGTAAAAAATGGAAGCATCTGTCACTCCAACGTCCAAAGAAGGCTCGTTGACAACGACGTAACAACTGGTAAAAGTCTTCTTTGATCACTGTCGCCAGATCTGGCGGATTTTTTATTCAATAATCACCAATAATTTTTAATTATAACGTTTGCCTAATCATTTCGAAGATTATTATTCTATTATGTATATAAAATATTACTTCTCCAAACTATTGGTGATTATCGAATAAAAAATCTGCCAGATCTGGCAACACTGTCTGTGGTATTTCGGGCATTCTTCTCGGGGACAAGCTGTAGTCTGGACGCTTTATCAGCAGTTACTGTGATGTTACCAGAACGTTGCGACCGAGCATTCAACAGCGCCTTCATAGAAAATGAGCGGGGAAGGTGCTGTTATAGCACAACAACGCACGTCCTCCCACCAGCCAGAACACCTACGACGTTCTTACAGCGTTGGACTTCATTGTGCTACCACACATCTTCCGTACTCACTTGAGCTGGCCATCTCGGATTACGGCTTCTTTGACAAGATGAAGGACGCAGTCAGGGGACTAACACGCTCAATATTCTACGTAATTGCATGAAATAGTCCATAAATGGTACACCAACAACCCCACAGAATGATTTACCAAAGCCCTCTTAGACCTTTCAGCTAAATGGCAAAAGTGCATTGACTTTGTCGGGATTATATCGAACTGATGTACTATCCGTTTTTTGTTAATGAATTGTATTCAACCCTGTGACAGCATTTATGCCATTCATGTCTTTACGATCTAAATGGAAAATATTTAATGCGTAAATTCCACGGAAAAATGATCCCCAATATCTGAAATTAATAAATTGCATAAGGAAATAATCAAAATAAACGCATTAAATTTCCAGAAAGTTTAAAACTTTATATTTTCAAACCTCTTTAAAAATTAAAAGAAAAAAAAAAATATTTAAAAAAAAATCCCGGGAGGATTTAGCACAAAATTATCATTTAAGAGCTATTTTTTTTTTAAATAAAAATAATAAATATTGTAAATATTCAACAGACATAAAAAAGGATCTATAATTCGATTTTTTAAGAAATAAATATCACAAAGATCGAGTGACATAAAATATATGATTAGCAAATTCATAAAAAAAAGTGACTTCCACTTCTGTAAAACGTTGCACATATGTTTACACATTTTACTTAAGTAAATAATTAAGTATTGTATTCGCTCCAAAAACTCGATATCGAGTTTTCACCTAATTTACATGTTTTAAGGTCTCCTGTATCCAAAAAAAAGTAGTTTGTGTGTGTGTGGAGAACCTTTTTGACTATCATATCTCCAAAACTAAGAAAGATAGAACTACGAAACTTCAGAATTGAGACAGGTCTGGTGTACCGATGATTTTTTGAACTTTTGGTGAAAATTGGAAAACCGTAAGTTCGTATCTCAAAAATGATTCTAACGGTTATTTTCAAAGTTGCTTCAAACAATCTCTTAGATGTCCTTTCATATGAATTAGTTGGTTAGTTCAGGAAAATTGATAGGCATCCTGTATAAATAGCTCAATTTAAAGTCTCGCAAGTTCATTACTTTATAAGTGTCTGTACGGATTTTCTTCAGACTCACCATATTAACCCCTTTTAAATATCCTTTTATATGTTTTTGTTGTTTTCCAGTCCACAATTGATTAGGCCAAGTTTTGGTAAAAGTCGGTATCTCAAAACGGCTCTAACGATTTTCTTAAAAATTGTTACATAAACCGTTTTAGATATTCTTTCTCGTGTATTACGTGGTTATTAGAAGAAAATTAACAGTCATTCTGATTAGGTAGGACAGTTTTAGATCTCAGAAATTGGTATTTAAAAAAAAAAAATCTCTACTGATTTTTTTCTTATTTTTTAACTCGCTATGAAAACTCAGTTTTATATGTTTTTACATCTGTATCAGCTTACTCTTACCGGAAAATATTTACGTGTCTGCTTTGTTAGGTCAATTCCATGTCTTGATCACATTATCTCTCAAATATAATACGTGTAATAGGGAGTAATGGAAGTCGTGTAGTTGTTTCACGCCAGATTTTTTTTTCATTAAGTAGTCCGTTAAAAATCCTTAATAAACTAAAAAAATGCAAAGAAATCCCAAATTTTGGAACTAAATATCTCTGCCAATTTTGGGCGCCTAAGGATAAAACTTTTTGTGTTGTATCTGTTAAGGTGTCAACTTTTACTAAGTAAGACTAAGGTAACTAAGGACTGTATAAAAAATTAGTTTTTATTTATTTATTTATTTATTTTTTAATTTTATTTATTTATTTATTTTTTTTTATTTTTTTTTTTTTGAAAATGATGATTTTTTATATTTTAACAAACCATATCATACATGCTTATACATATATATATATACCCCGTGGCAGAAACACAGCGACAATGTCGCAGAAATAGAAATGTTCTTGCAGAAAGATTTTACTTAATTCAAATAAATTTTGCCATTGTGTTAAAAAAGAGAGAGAGAGAGAGAGAGAAACTCAAAGAATGGTTTATAAACTGTTCTGCGGAACAAATTTTCGTTTCTGCAGATACGATCGCCTCAATCCTGAATAAGGAGAGGAGATAAAGTGGATGCAACTCACTTGGGTTAGCTTTGATACGGCATGCATTAGCGATTCGTGATGCGGTGATATGATTCGGTGTATCGACACTTTTCACTGGTAACCTCTTCACGTCGGAACTTCATTTTCGTGTCTTCAAACGTTGTTTTCGCCGCTCGTGTCATGTGTATTCATTGTATTGTAAAAAGATGTTTTTGTCGAAAGAATGTGGCTTTGCGACCATTTTCCGAATTTCATATTTCATGCGTTTTCGGATTCATGCATTATAAAATAGCTGCATCCAGTGATTTTTTTTTTCTTTTTTTTTAAATGCGTGATTGCTGCTGTACCGATTTTCATACATTTTCTGATTTACGCACGACGAATTAGTTGCATCTAGTGATTTTTTTTTTCTTTAATGTATGCGAAGCGTGCATACGTGCGTGGTAGTAAATACACGTAAATTTTTTAAAGCTGCATTAATTTTAATGTTTGGTTCAAACTATGCAATACATTTCGGAAATATATACAGAAATAAGACTATGGGGAAATTTGTAACGTCTGTAGTTATACGCAAAATAAAAAATGAAGCTTCAAACCTTGCTTCAAAAAAATAGAATGTTAAAAAATTAATCTTAAAAATACTTTGTTGATATTTAGCATTTTATATGTAGTAAAAGATCTTAGCAATAAATATTAATGGGTATCTTAAGTTATAAAATCGGTAACTTTTCTAATTTTTTTCTTTACTAATCATTAATTATTTCAGTTGTGATTAAAATTCTTAGCTTTAAATTTTGTTGTTTAAGCATATGAAGTCGTTAAAAAAATTATTAAATTAATTTACAAAAATACTCTTATCATTAGTTTCTACAGCTTGTTCATTAAACTTGTTTTATGAACAGCTTGTTTTTTAAACATTTGAATTTTTTAATTTTTTTTTTTAAATTGAAATATTGCAAATTAAATAGTTATTTTGAATAAAAATCAAACCAAAGGTTTCGTTGATTATTATTTTTTTTTTTTTTTTTTTTTTTTTTGTAAGCAAAAGGAATTTTATCTAATAGTAGTTGTTTAGAATAAATACTTATTAAACAGCAAATGCTTTTTTTTTATTTATTTTTATTTACTTATTCGTATAGATATCAATATCAAATATTTCTTTTAATTGATTTCTATTTATTTCATTCATCTGTAATCATTATTTTCTACTATAGATTTTATCCATGAAATCTGTTACATTTCAGATTTCAACATTTCCTTAAAAATTAAATATTTCACTTGCCTCAATCTTTATGAAAATATTTCGACTAGGCTTTGTCTATAATTGTGTTACTTAGATCTTGTATTCTGTTTCACTTTATGTATTTAAATGATGGTATAATTATACATTCATGGTCATAATTATACATTCTGAATTCTTTAATGTCAAATCAATTTTTTTAGATTTCAAATACACATCTTTATGCTATTTGTATATAATACAAAAAATGAATCTTCTGTATTAGAATGTTATCGTGCATATTTCTAATAATCTCAAAAACTATAAATGTTGTAAATTATTTATATTTCATTATAATATTCAGTATTCTATATTAATTTTTACTTTTAATTTGTTGTATTTTAATTTTGAGTTCTGTATTCTATTTTATGTTGTTTGGTTTGCACCTTATGAAATAAGTGCATTTGTGTATTTAAATATATATATTTAATATAAAAAAAAGTAACGAAATTTTAAAAGTATTTGTAACATTTGTTTAATTTAGACATTTCATGATTTAAATTCCTTTAAAAAAAATTGCAGATTATTTTTGATGTGTTACTGAATTTTATGGTTTGAATTCATTGAATATTTTATAAACAATATTGTTTATTAATGTGAACAAAAAATCTGAAGCAATTGAGATCAATAGATTTATTTTCACCTTTCTTAAAAAAAAAAAAAAAAAAAAAAAGGAGAGTATTTTCTTGCAATAGTGCAGATATATGCATTTGTGCCTAGTTAAAATTTAAATACATTGGTTATACTGAATATTATTTACTATTTAAAAATAATTTATTTTGAATTCGTAAATGTTGACTTCACAAACTAATCCTGCAGAAAGATTTTGGTGTTGATGATGCTTGTCGCAGAAAGCATAATAAATTTCTGCCACAGGGTATATGTTTTAACACTTTGTAATCGACAGTATATGTCTGCGACCAATGGTTGCGGGGATAAAGGCCTTCTCGCGACTTTGCTTTGCACATATATATGCAATAAAAATTTGTCATTACAACTTTCGAAATAATTAATCAAATGAAACTAAAGTTGGAGAGTAGATCTATCTTAAAATATCTTGAATGAATTCGTTAAACAAGTTCCTCCGCCATTTTGTTTCCGAGTGAAATCGACTTAAATTTTTCAATACACACTGTAAAAAGCGTATTCAAGACCAGATTTGCTTAAATTTTCATGCATACGTAGATCATATAAGGGCCTTCCCTAAGATTATTAAAAAACTTGATCCACCATTTTGTTTCAAAGTGGTAGTTACCTTAAATTAAGGGGGACACTTGGCTGGGGGACAAAAGGCTGCCACATGAAAATTTATCATCACGATCACTTTTAAAATACTGAATTAATTCACACTAAAGTTTGACAGTGGACTTATTTATCAAATATCTTATAAAAATTCACTAGACAGTTTACTTTGCCATTTTATTTTAAAATGGCAGCCACTTGAAATCAGGCTGCATTTAAAAAAAAAAATTCATTTTGATAATATTTGAAATACTGATTTTATTCGAACCAAAGTTGAACTATGAAATTATCTTTCAAATATCTTGAATGAGTTCGCAGGGCATATTACTCCGCCATTTTATTTCCAAGTGGAGGGTTTTTGAAACCAGGCTGCCACTTTAAAATTTGCTCTCATGATAAAATTTGAAATTTGGAAATAATTCAAAACAAAAATGGACAGTGGACTTGCCTTAAAACTATATTGGACAAGTCCGTTGGCTAACTTTATCCGCCATTTCATTTCTTATTCGTGGACACTTGAATATTTCTTACTCCAGTAGCTTTCAAAATTCTGAAATAATTCGAACCAAATTAGTACAGCAGATTTATTTCAGAAATATATTTGATATGTTTGTTGACCAACCCGGTCCACCCTCTTGTATTTAAGTGTCGGACACTTGAAAGATTCAAATACATTTAGAATAGGTATTTATAAATCGATTTCCTTCAAACTCCAAATGTACATAGCCCATATTAATGTCTTCACTCAGTTTAATAATAAATTTTATCCGCCAATTTGTTTCGAAATAGCGGCCACTAGAGGAAAAAGAAATCAACCTACTCTTACGATTGCGCCTGAAAGACTTGTTTTGTATGTATTGTAGAAATGAACTCATTTTTAGTGATTTCTTCTAACTTCCCTACTGCGACTCAGCAGCTAATATTTCTATAAAATACTATATTTAATATTAGGCCAGTAACTTTTTCAAGAAAATCGGCGATTAGCAATTGAAGGAGTTTTCTGGTAAATGCACTTTTCATTTTTAAAGCTTTAACCCTGTAATGTTCACTCAATATTTTCCTTTGAAAATTACTAAACTAATTTCAAAAATGGCTTTTAGTAGCATAGCTGGTCACAAATATGTAACAGAAAAAATTATCTTTTTTTTTTTTTTTTTTTTTCAAGTAATTTTTAGTTTGAAATATCTATATTTTAGCCTGATTGACTTCAAATAATAATCGGTTTAATTAATAAATAATTTCTCAATTAAACACTATAATATGCAAAAGCCGTGCAACAGTTATTTCAGATCAAAATAATAGCACGGCCTTTCATCAGGTGAAAAACTAGGTACGCGTAGATCAATAAAGCAGCAACTACGCAAAATTAACAATGTGAGATTGCGCTTTTTATTTCACATGCCCGTTATATATCCGGGCTGACACTTAAAAAAACTTATGCAATATTAAATGCAATCCATACCCCATATCGAGATTTTCTTTCTTCCTTTTTTTTTTTTTTTTTACAATGATGTTGTCACCCATCTAATAAATTGCAAGATAATTGTTGTTGTTTTTTTTTGTTTTTTTTTTAACTACGTAAACTATATAGTGTGTAATCAAAGAATTAGGAAAATAAATTGACATTTTTTCTATTTTTTAAAGAAAAAAAAAACCGGAATAGTCTTTAACTTCCGACATGCAAAGTACTTTAATATACTCATATTTTCCATTATCGATTTAATCACGAGTGAAATTAGGCGACCAGTCACAAACTGAAAAAACTAAAAATACTTTGGATATGACTTGTAATTTTAACAAATAATTTCATTTACTATGTACAATATATATATGTTTTTTGTGAAAATTTCACAATTATTTAGACAGATATATATATGCAATTGCGTTATATGACAGTACTACTTACTAAAATTTAGAGAAAACACTATCATAACATGATATTATAATCATACCGATTCCCTTTGTTAATAAAACAAGAAAGAAAATTCATGCCGTTCCCATAAATGCTTTCAAAAATGTACTTTGCCGTTACATCATTATGACTTAAGCTTTAAAAAAAAAGAAACAAAGAAAGAAAGAAAGAAACATACAATAAATTGCTTTTGTGAATCTTGTATATTGTCCAAAAGGAGCAAAGCTGTAAAAATATATTCTGCTTTAACTGTGGTGGAAGAAATATCAAATATCTTTTTAATTTCATTTTTAAAGAAGAAAAGATTAAAAAAGTTTGTTTTGAATGGCCCTGTACATCGTTGAAATACCCAACGTATAGTTTACTAAAAATTCCTCGTAACACAAGATCTTATACTGAGCAAGTTCCATTTAAAACGCATAATAAATAAGAACAACATTGTGAAGTTCTGTAAGCCAATGAACTACACTGATCACGTAATGCATTCCTCAAGAAAAAAAAAAAGTGTTTGAATAATGAACATTAATTTCGTCGTGTTATATTCAATTTAAAGGTTTTGAAAAACTTATTATAGAGATAATGCATCGAAAATCTTTGGTGAGGCTCTGTACACAAAAAAGCTTCTTAATTCAAAACATGTTTTGTAGATTATATGTCATTAGACTTGAATAACATATAACAGTTTCAAGAAATTCTGAAAATATTTACAGAAATTAGTCAGAGGACAGACCGAAAAACAGATAGACAAGCCAAAGTCATAATCATTTTTAAATTTAATTTAAATGTGTTAAAAATGCGTAACACAACTGAAATTGCAGCAATTTCGAGGTTTTATCCCTTAATGCATCTGAATATTTTTGTATGAATCTGTAAACATTAATATTAATCATATCATATTCTATAGAAGGTATGATTTTATGCAAATGTATAATATATATTAATTGTACTATATTTCATGCTGTAAAAAGTTATTAAAATATGCTTTTTAAATTTATCTCTCATAGAACATAATACATCCAAATTCTCTTGAGTGCCCGTGTACAAAAATTAGTGCTATTTTTATCATTTTCAATTAGGATCAAGCAATCTAAGAATATTTCCGGAAACTAGAGTACGGAGAGATTGACAAACAAACACGTAAACAGACAAACCAATGCCATAGACACTTTCAACTTTGTTGAAAAGTGTTAAAAAATACGTGTTTAAACCATTTTTATTTTATCAACATGACAAATGAAACGTAAAATTGATATATATTCGAAATTTATAGATAACATGACTCATATGAGTATAAGTTGCTCTCAAACCTTGCTGTCATTGACATATTTTACATGACATGAATTACACTTGGCGTTTCACAAACGTAATATTAATGATAGAATAAATTTAATTCCACACCTCTACTAGCAGCATGACGATTTGCGAAACAGTGTATTACGATGGAATTATTCTCTGTTGATTGTGATAACGGTACGTTTCCAAGATATCGCCGATTAATTTCTAATGTATTATATAACATATAAATTAAAAGGCTTTTACTACAAGAACAAAAAATCATACCGTTAACATAATTATTAAAATGTAAAAATATTTTATCTTGGTAATGAGGCTTTAAAATATACTTTTAATTTTATTATGGAGAAAGAAGTCTTATAGAAATTATCTTTAAGAATTTAAAAAAAAAAAAAAAAGAAAAGAAAAACAAAGAAGGAAACTATACAACAGCTTTGCTTTTGCGTAGAACTGTATATTGTATAAAAACATACACGCTACAAAATTACATTTCCTTTTTAACTAAGGTGGAAAGAATCTCACGAAAAGCATCTTTAAAGCTTTATTTTTAAGAAAAAGCATCAATAAAGGTTATATTTGTGCAGCACTTATGACTATTGTAGCAAGTATTATATTGAAGAACTTCAATTATCTGAAAAGATATTATGTTAAATAAAAGATAAGACGTAAATTTCAATAATAGTGATAATAATAATAATAATTCAACTTTAACTTGATGTTTATTTATTCCGTAAAATATGTATTACAGAGTTAATTAAAATAATATGGTTGCGTTCTATTTTACTAAAATATGACAGATACTCAATAACCAGGAATTTGAAATGTTTTGAGGCGAGTGTATTTCTTTTCTCTATGAGTTAAGTTTTAAAAAATAATTACCGTTGGAAAAATCAAACGAAACCTTTAGCCAAGCCTCTTTAAAACCTGCTCCAACCTTAACGGTTTAAGGAAGCAAGATGATTCTATAATATTAAGCCTTTAGGGCGGAAATCGGAGTAAGTAAATTACGCACCAAAGTAATCGTAAAACTTCCGTTACGATCAACCCCATAGGTAAAATCAGGACCAACGTTTTGGCAGAAAATATTATATTTATATACAGATAGATAATTAAGCGAAATTACAATTGGTCAATTTCTAAAAAACTAAATTGATAATATATAGTCAGTCTCTTGCATAAATTGTATTTCGATGGTATTTCTTATGCAATAGAAACTCTAAACATTGGGCATCTTTGGTAGGGTGCGCTTTATTCGCTGTTCGGATGTATCCGGTTTTCAAACGAACTGAATTATTTACAGACATTGAAAAAGTGTCTGTTGAATAAAGATATCTGAGACCAGAATTACGGATATTGCAGTTTACTTATTATGATAATTTGGATATGAGTGTAGTTAATATACTCATATCCAAATTATCATTTATGCAGCTATATTTATATCGAACTAACTTCTGATTCTTTTTTTTATCCTGAATTTATAACCATAATCTAAGAACAAGAACTTTCTGAAAAGAATGTACAAAATAAAATTGAATATTGAGTAATTTATTTTTAATGCATCTACAGAACTTAACCTCACCTATAAATAATAAAGTTCCACCCATGGAAACTCGATCATCACGATTTGAGGTACAATCCACATCACTATAACAGGATACACTCAAATCGTTAATATTGGAAAAGTTAAGCTTACATTGTTGAGCAGATTTAATATAATCTAATATTTTTTTAGGAAGAAGTTTCAATAAATAAACCAGTTTTTTTTTTTTTTTTTTTTTTTTTAATATCCAAATACATTATTGCCAAAATTTATATCTGATCGCTTTTTACTTCCAGTGTATGGAAAACACGCAATTAAACGGCAGTATGGGATTTTATGCATTTCTTGGGAAATTTAATTTAGACAATACCACTCCTTTTGCAATTGATAATGATGAAATTGCTACTTCAAAGTTGTTAAACATTTGATAAATCTCTGAAATATAGTTAGACTGATGTATGCATAGAGTTTTATTTTTCCCCTTAAAAATTACGCCTAAAAGTTTCTTGGTTTTTCCAAGTATTTTAACATCAAATTTACTATTTAGGTTACTTATAATCTAATTTATATCTTTATTAGTTTTTTTTTTTTTTTGAATAATACAATATAGTCTACATAAAGCGGTAGAAACAGATATTTTTTATATACGTAGACACGGCTGCATCAGTTTAAACATATAAACTACAATTAAAATCGTGGTGTTTTATGAAAACCACTCTTCCTGATTGCATAGACCATAAATAGTGTTTTTTAATTTGCATACACAATCGGGATTATTTTTATGCGTAAAGCTCTGAGATTTATACATACAAATTTCAATATGTAGATTAGCATATAGGTACGAGGCTTTAATGTCAAGCTGACAGTATAACCAACCACATAAGCAAATTAACACAGTAAAAAAGAATCTAATGACAGAAAAGTTTGTGAGTGGGCAGAAAACTTCATCATAATAATTATTCCCTTTCATCTGTAGAAAACCAAGTGCTACTAAACGTGCTTTGTATCTAACAGCTTGATAGTTTTTGTCATGTTTGATAGCACAGACCCAATGGTTGTTAATGATTGTATCTTTCCCAGATTCTAAAGCCTAAACGCTTCTTTCTTTCAACTATTCCTTTTTCTGGGGAGAATTATTACAAGCTTCATTGAAGTTTAATTTAAAGGTATTTGAATGTCGATGAAAGCCTTTGAGCATCACATTCAGACTTGTCGTCACTACTTGGTGTTGGAATTCTAACCGGACTTGAATGTGTATTGGTGATACTGAAATTCTAAAGCCCAAACGCTCCTTTCTTTCAGCTATTCCTTTTTCTGAGGAGAATTAGAAGCTTCGTTGAGTTTAAAGAAATCTTAATGTCGACGAAGTTAGCCTCTGGATATCACATTCAGACTTGTCGTCACGATTTGGTGTTGGAATTTTAACCGGACTTAAATGTGTATTGGTGATACAGAAGTCAAAAACGCTTCTTTTATATGCGAAATTGTTTTGTTCAAAATACGTCTTAGCTCCTGCCCACGATTTCATTCTGCGTTCTGAGCCGATTACACTGCTCGGCATAAAAATTGCCCCCAACATCATTTTTGAAAATTTGTATGTAAAATGACCTCTTGAATCCGAATATGACGCCCATTTTGCCCTATGGACCCACCATTTTTTAGGGACGGCCCCATATTTTTATCACTTTCCGGTAATTTTGTGGCTATAAATTTGATTTGTAGGGGGGGAAAGGATTATTTTAACCGTTAAATATCTTCTGAGGGGCTACAGAGATGGAAAATTCTAAAACATGAACATTTCCAGCAACGGGAACATAAAGGGGGGGGGGGGGGGTCTGCCACTGAAATTATGCCACATATTTTTATTTATGCCACATATCTGCCACATATTTTTTTTATCTATTATTAATGTTATTTATTAAACAATATATATATATATTTTTTTTTTTTTTTTTTTTGTTTTTAAGTGTTAAATTAATTGTTTTTCATTCTCCAAATCAAATCCATGGCCATAAAATCACCGAACAGTGATAAAAATTGGGGAGGGTGTAGTGTCCCGAGAAAACGGTGAGTGACTGGCAAAATGGTAGTCATATTCGGATTCAGGAAGTCATTTTATATAAGAATCAGAAAAAATAGTATCAGAGCTCGATTTTTTTTTTTTTTTCAGTGCAGTGTTATACGTTAATAGATATCATGTCTTGGCTCTTCTTTTCATTTCATTGCTAAGCGTTTCCATTGGGATTAGAAGAACTAGGTGTAAACTTGTTTCGATGTGCCATATCCGAGTAAACCCAATTTCTGCTATACTTTGCAAATGGCGGATAAAGGCGTAATAGCAAACGCGAATTTTCCTGAAGATGAGGATAATAGGGTGACTAGATTTTTTTTCAATTCAATTTGATGACAAATATGGCGCCGTCTTCGAGTTTCGAGGACAAAATAAATAAGTGACCTTAAATTGCAAAATTTTAGTAACTTTATGTATGACATACATGAATGAACTTATTTCAGCTTATTTATTAAACATATAATAAATTATTGTATTAAAACATTAATAACTTTATAAACGGCGTACCCAAATGTATTCCAGTTTTTTGGGAACGAAAGTAGATTTCAAGGACTGTCCTCGGGATTCGAAGACATCTGGTCACCCTAGGATAAGTCCAATCGATTTTTTACCCCGAAAAAACCCTTAACCCCTAAACTTTCATCAAAATCGTTAGAACCATTTCCGAGAAACCCGAGACATACATATATATAAAACTTTACGTGATTAATTTGTTTAATGTAAACGAAGGAAACATTTTTTTGTATTTCTTTTTAAAAGTTAAAACTTTTTATCAATAACATGTTGGAAGCGATAAAAAATGTTGAAACTCGTCCACATATTGCTTAAACGAGATTAGATTACATTGTTTTAGGCCATATTGGAACTTTAGTCATCGTTGTTTACACGTGGCCTTATCAATTTTGGAAGCAGATACTCAATACTTCTTCAACATCTCTTCCCGTCGGAATACCTATCATTCAGTAATTATTACTGATTTACTGCAATCTTTTTTGTGTCATATGGAACCAGAATGCTGTACTAAGTATTTGGTTTATCGTTTCTTCAGTATTAAGTAACCGGTCGGTAGTACATGTTCTACACTATCTACCAAAAAGTATATGAACACTTTCGAATTTAAACGTTTTTTTCAAATATTTAGAAAATTTCAGTAGAAATTATCTTGAAACTTTCGGAGTATAAAGAACACGTTATACCTCATATATTTCAGCAAACGTTTTGTCCTGAAGAGGAAAAAAAGATCAGTAAAAAATTAAACAACATTCAAAATGTTTTGGATCGCCCTGTAAAAACTAATGCTTGAAATGTGTTTTGGCTGTAGCATGTAATAACAAGGATCCTTGTGATTATCTGTATAAATTTGTATGAGGCTACCATAAATATTTATGGAGACATAACACTTTCTTCAACTCTGTCGCTACCAGTTTTCTCATTCCCTAAAATAAGGTAAATTAGGGATTTAGTAGGTCAAACAAAATAGAAATAGCAATATTCTGCCAAAATAAAAACAAATATTAACTGTAGGGGTAATTGGGGAAGTGGGAAATATATGTTCCACTGGTCTTTCTAGATGGCACGCATGTGTCCCAGTAGAGTTGAGGTGACGATATAAAATATAGTGAAAAGTTCAGTTCCCTAATTCTAAATTAACTTTATAATGCTTTTTTAAATATATACTTCAAAATACATAAAATTGCATTAATATATGAATGTAATTACAGAAAAACAGTGGGGCATACACTCCAATAAATTTCACGCTTATTTATCTCATTGAGTGAATTAAAAATATCTACGGGACATATGTCCCGGCAGGATTGAAAGGGTTAAAAAGTTACAAAAAAAATTGCCACTTTTTAAACTATAATACGTACGTTATTAAACCTAGTACAAAGCCATTTTTAGGAAATTTACTACATTAGACACAGCATACTGATATCAGAATGCAAAAATGGGAAATATCTTAAGTATTTTTACTAAATAATTTTCAACTACGCTTGCGCAAGTTTTTAAAAAATTTCATTTGCATAATTTAATAGCCTTAAATATTGAGCTACTTGAATGAAAGCCTTAAACCAATATCGTGTAAAATCAAAAAGTTATGAGAGCTAGAATGAACAGAATTTTAGCTCCTCTCAAAATAAAAGCTAAACTAGGGGATTTTACTCACATTTTTATTTTGATTCAATCAATGACCAATGGTAATACAGTGTTCGCTGATTATAAATAAATCATTGATAAAGCCCCTATCATCTTTTTTTTTTTTTTTTTTTAACGGAACTGAAATTCTGTTCATTCTATCTCTCATAGCTTTTTGAATTTACATGATATTTGTTTGAGATTTTCATATAAGTAGCTCAATAGTTTATGCAAATACTTTTTTTTTTTTTTTTACTTGCACATACGTAATTAAAAATTATTTAGTGAAAATGCTCCTATTTCGTAACATATTTAACATTTTTGTATCCTCAATGCAGTATGCTCTGTCTAATGTAGTACGCCAAGTTTCCTAAAAATGACTTTGTACAGGATCTAATAGCCTATGTATTATAATTTAAAAAGTGGTATCTATTTTTGCAATTTTTTAAAGAAACCTTTATATATCAATGAATATATGTAATAGCCTCATATAAATTTATACAGATAATTAGAATAATCTTAATAATTACATGCTAAAGCAAAAACGCATTTCAAGCATTACTTTTTACAGGGTGATACAAAACATTCAGATTTTTGCTTAATTTTTTACTGGTCCCCTTTTCCCTTTCAAGACAAAACTTTTGCTGAAATGGTATAACATGTTCTTTATGCTCCCAAAATTTCAAAATAATTCCTAAAGAATTTTTACAGATTTTTGACAAAACGCCTAAATTCGAAAGTGTCCAAATACGTATTGGTAGAGAGTTTATGTTGGCTATATTATTGTGTATAGAGGGAAATTAATTGAAATAAATTTGAATGATATGATACAGGTTTAAACTCTTCTAAATTCACACATTTTATTGAAACTCACAGTAACATGAATCAGTTACAAAATATTGTACGCAGAACTCACGCTTCTTTTACAGTAATACATAAAAAGTGCTGGAAGCATTAAAACTTGCGGATGATTTAATTATTTAATATTTATTTGTAGAAATTTAGACGTTAAATAAAGCTCTAATAAAGAAATGGTGTTACCCCAAAACAGAAGAACTTCGCAGCTACGTTTCAAATATATCTCCGGATTAAACTGTGAGAAGGCATGGTGGTGTCTAGTGACAGGCCGTTGTTTATACAAAGGACCTAGGCCTGGATTGGATGTCTTCGAAGCGGATCTATCTAAGGTGTTCTAGCCCGTATTTCACGCGAGTTTTGGGGGAAATCACGGGAAATTACGAACGTCTCGGCCGACTAGTACGGTTAGTATTGAAAGCAGAACTTCTAAGCTACAAGTGACGCTGAACTGTAAGAGTGCCGCTGTTGGTTTGATTTTTCTAATAATTATAGGGTAAGTGCACCAGTGATTGACACTTTTAGAGAAATCTCTGATGTTTTTAATGTTCTAGTCATCAGAAAATATTTTTAGAAATCTTAAGTTAATACATATGGCATGAATGACATTCAGAATCACATATGTGTAAAAATTTATACATTTGATAATAATAATAATTATTATTTTTTATGAATTTTTATTTGACACCCACTTAGTGTTCCAGTAATTAACACTGCCAGTTTTTCTTTTATTATTAATTGGCACCCTATGATCCAGTGTTTGGCACTGCTAGTTATTTATTTTACCAGTTATTAGCACCCTATGCTCCAGTGTTTGACATAAAATGTTAAAATTCTTAAATGTAATATTGGTGATTTTATTATTTTTCTTATTTACTAATTATTTCGGGATAGATGACAATTACTGGAACCTGCCAATCACTGGAGCACCTACCCTAAGTCATTATGCTTTTTTATTGTTAATATGGGAGGGAAAGAGTAAATTTAGTCTAATGTGTGTATATATATATATATGTGGGGTTTTTTTTTTCTTTATATTAACAAACCTATTGTTTAATATTTCTTTTCCAAATAAAAATAAAAAAAACTGGCATGTTGAGGACATCACAAAACTTTCTTCTTTACCTTCTTAAATGTATTCCAATAATTTACACCAAAACAGTTACCATTGCATTTTACTTGTAAAAACAAATAGAAAAACAGAAAAAATATGTTATTATTATTATATTATTATTATTATTTTATTAAAAATGAAAAAATTAATTATAATCTTGTTTCAAATTATCGCAGACACATGGCTCAACGATTCATTTAAAGGTGGGTTCTTTTGAAAGCTATTCGTACTGAAAATGTACATTTTCGTGAAGGGGAGGAGTGATGCTCCTACATGTACAAAAACTTTATCCTGGTTGATTATTACTATTATAATCAAAATTTTGGAATTTCAAGATTATTGGTTAAAAATAATCCTAAAGTTGTACATTTTTATGAAATTTTGTCCTATACAGCCATATTAAAATTTATGTAAATAAAACAACAGACCGATATTGCCACCTGTTGAGCCATAAGCACCAAAAGGTGATAGACACCAGATTATGTCAAAGTGCAACTAGCTAAAACTTTTCATGTAATTGAATGCAACATTTAAAAAAATATATATGTTTCATTTTATTTTTTAATGAAAATTTTATAACTTTGTTTTAAGTTATCACTGATCTATGGTTGAACTATTCGTCTTAAAGGTGCTCACGAGTGTTAATCCCACCTGTAGAACAATTTTCAGCAAAAATCCATAGGCACTAATTTATGTCCAGTTGCAACTACATATAAATTTGTATGAAATTCTGTGCATTAGTCCTTGATCTAAGGTCGCCACAAAACTTTTGTCACACACGCAGACAAACATTTTCTAAATTTGACAAACATTTGTCAAATCGTATTCTGGATCCTTTAAGTCAGTAAATCCATTGAAAACCGAATGTCGAAAATTTTTCTGACACCAAAATTTTCTTCTAATGATAGAGAAGAAGGTAATAAAATATTTCTTACCACTTTGTATTCATTTTAAATCAGGCAGAAAGTAAAAATGTTTGTATAGTTTAAAAATAAATATAGCTGCGAAGACTAAAAATAAATACCGTTTTGAAATACTTTAATTTTCGAGTATGCTACTATTACGGAGATTATTTTTCAAATGATATTAAAAGTTTGTTACCCAACAGTGGTCTTTTTTCTACATTATTAAACATGTTAGAAAATATCGGAATGTCATTTTTATTTACGAAACATTTATTCCGTTTGCAACGGTGTTATTACGTTTTTTGAACGGTGACATAAATCATTCTTCTGAACTGTTTGCAGAACTTAATAATATTTCAGTATGTCACATTTGGAATATTTTTGCAATATATTATTTAATACATCAAATTTTATCACGAAATATTTTAAAAGGATTCAGTTATTCTATTGATTTACACAAATCTGGTATAAATTAAACGCAACATTTTCTTTTATGTACCTACTATTTTATAACTGCCAAATGTCCCATATTTTGGATAATATTTATTTATTTATTTATTTATTTTTTTTATAAAAATTTTCATCTTGTTTAAAACTTTAGAAATTGTTACAAAAATTTTATTAACAAAAGAAATTAAAATTTAATTTAATTTATTTTTATTTTTACTTCCATTGCCCTACTACCGTAGGTAATGGAAGTATTGTATTTGGTCTGAAAATTCGATATCGGGTTTTCACCTGATATTCACGTTTTAAGGTCCCCTGAGTCCAAAAAAGTGGTTTTTGGCAATTAGTCAGTGTGTATGTATGTATGTATGTGTGTGTGTGTGTATGTATGTATGTGGAGAATCTTCTGGCTATTATAGCTCAGAAGCTAATAAAGCTACGAAACTTTAGAATTCAAATACGTCTGGTTTAGAGATGAAAGTTCCAAATTTTGGTGAAAATTGAAAAACCGGAAGTGGGACATCGGAAACCGGAAGTGGGGCCGTAAGTCCGTATCTCAAAAACGGCTCTAACGCTTTTCTTCAAACTTGCTATATAAACACTCTATTAGATGTCCTTTCGAATGATATAGTCGGTTAGTTCAGGAAAATTGGTTGGCGTCCTGTATAAATAGCTCAATTTCAGGCCTCGCAAAGGCGTTTTTTAAAAAACGGTTGTACGAATTTTTTTCAAACTCGCCATTTTAACTCCCTTTTAAATATGCTTTTATATGCAATTATTGTAAAATTAATGCAAACTATTTTCTAACAATATCTCCTCAGAATTTCGTAACATATCTGGAAAATGATTAATATATATATTATTATTTTTCTAGTTATCATTTTAAATAACTTATTTGACGGATAGAGTAATTTTGTTACTTATTTAAATCAAAAATGTATATAAAATGTTTATAATGTGTGTAGTACTGGGTAATGGAAGTCGTGTGGCTGTTACACACCAGATTTTTTACTTTTATGTAGCATGTATGAAATTGATCTGAACTACTACTCCGATTCAAAAAATTAGAATAATGAAAAGAAATATGGTCAAGGGAAATGAAAATCGAATTTATCAAATAAATAATCAACAATATCAAATATAAAGTACTATAATATGAATCTGCATATTTTGCAGATTATAAAAATGTAAACACATTACAATGAAATAGAAAATATATTTAAATCAGCTAACAACAAAAAATTCAAAATATTAGAATACTTTCTAACATGGTTCAAAAAATTAGAATAATGAAAATATATTGAACATAATTTAAACTCTAAGTATTTTTACTTGCTAATCAGTACTTTGTTGCATCACCCTTAGCTTTAATGACAGCTCTTAAACGTTTTGGCATGTTTTTAACTAAAGGTTCACAATCTTTTTTATCCAAATTCGCCCATATGCTCTTTATACTAGAAATAAGTTCTTTTTTGTCTCTAGGCGCAACTTCTTGAAGTCGTTTCTTCATAATTCCCCACAAATTCTCGATAGGATTTAGATCGGGTGAGTTTGCAGGCCAAGGGAGTACAGGTATGTCCTTCTCTTTGAGCCATTTAGTTGTTGATTTGGAAGTGTGGGGAGAAGCTGAATCTTGCTGAAACAAGAAATCGTCATCACATAAATCCTCAGCTGAAGGAATCATGAAATGTTCAAGAATTTCTTGATAGATTTCTGAATTGACTGTTTTGGAAACAATACACAACCTGCCTGGGCCTTCAGCAGTCATGCAGCCCCATACCATAACAGAGGTCGCAAATTTAAACGAACGTTTTAAACATTCTTTCTTATAAGCTTCATGTTTGAGTCTCCAGACACGTATACCTTGATTTCCGTGAGACACACAAAACACACTTTCATCGCTGAAAAGTATCTTTTTCCAATCGTCGTGATCCCAAAATAGCCTTTGTTTACACCATTTAACTCTAGCAGCCCTTTGCTTAGATGATAAGAATGGCTTTATCTTAGGCACACGTGATCTAAAACCTAATTTGCGAAGTCGTCGTAGTGTTGTAGATTTGGAGACATTTATACCCATTTCTTTCCATTTTCTATGCACATATCTCACACTCCGAAAACGATGTTTCTTCACAATCTTTTTCAATTGCCTTTCATCTCTTCTTGAAGTTACTGGCTTTCGACCACTTTTAAAATGTTTATTTTGAAAACACTTATTATTAGAATATTCTCTCAAAACTCTACTCACATTTGCTTGAGAGCATTTCACTTCTTTTGCTATAAAAAGTTGTGTTTTTCCTATTTCGTGCAAGTACACAATACGATATTTCACAGCCTCAGATAAATCGCTCTTTCGTCCCATATTAAGCAAATACTACGCTACAATCAAATGCCAAACGACTTTTCATTTTCAATGGAGCACATTTTATAGTCCCACAGATGTTAATCCCGCAGCCGTTCTCTCAACTTATAAGAAAAATTTGAATATTCTAATTTTTTGAACCATGCTATCGAGGTATTCTATTTCTTTGAATTATTCTAATATTTTTTAAATAGTTAATTATTAATATATCAGATAAAAATAAATATTTATGTTATATTTATAAATGCTCTGAAGATAATTAGATACTTTTAATATATTTTTTCCTGGACGCAGTATGCAAATTGACGCGTTAGCAACATCAAACTCATTCTTTTTTACATTATTCTAATTTTTTGAATCGGAGTAGTATATTCCAGAAAAAATATCTTAATTTTATAACTTTATTTCACATTTGGAGTATTTAATCACAATATCCATTAACTTATAGAATTATATCTCAAAACACTTTAATTAAAGGGGTTTGGTTATCCCATTAACATGTTTCAAGTTTAAATAAACCGCAACATTCCTTTATAACACTTTCTAGCAAGGTTAAAAAGTGTTAATGACTTCCATTTTTCTGTCTGTCCGTCTATCAGTCTGCCTCCGCTCTAACTCCCGTAAATATTTATGCAATTACTTGAAACTAATATATGTTATTCAAGTTTACTACCAGATGTTCCCTATTGAAAATGGAGTGAATAGCTCTGCCGGTTTGTGTACAGGGATAGCTGAAGGTTTTCCAGAGCATTGTGTTCTATGAGACGTATTTCTATAAATCATATTTTAATACCTTCATTGTACACAAACCTTAATGAAAATGAAATATGTTATTCAAGTTCACTGTCGGATGTTTCTTATGTAAAATGCACTGTTTTGTGTACAGGGCACTTGAAAGTATTCCAAAGGATTGCGTTCTGTGAGAGGTACTTCTATAAACCAAAATTTAATAACTTTACATTGCACAAAGCTGAATAAAATTGAAATATTTTATTCATAGGCACAAAAGAATGCTTTCTGTAGAAAATAGTATGATGAGTATTCGATTCACACAAATATTTAGTTACTTTAAGAGATATTAATAAAATTTCGCTGAAATCGCACTTTCGTTTACATTAAGTGTTTTCAACACTTTCTTACAATTTTTAAGTGTGAATATGGTTTCAATTTGTGTACCTGCCTGACTTTTATCTGAGCATAAATATAGGGGCTTCGGGGCAACCTACCTTGAAAAGAAAGCAATTCGTGTTTTAAAACAGATTTTTTTCCACTTTACACTATTCTAAAGAAAAGAAAAAAAAGTATGCTTTTCATTTGAAAAAATGTAATTTGTGTCACGTGGGTTAATAAAGGGCTCCAGGAGCCCAACTGTGATATCTCCTCTGATAAGTTATATGGATGCACGAAACTTTTGAAATGAATGTCATAAGCGAAATTGCTTTGCTTTTTTGACGATTCGGAGTTTTGAAACTTTTATTTAACAATCGGTGCCCCGGGGCTCCCATACTTTGAAAGATGAAAAAAGCAATACATGTTTTAAATGAAATTTTTCCCGCTTAACACGATTTTGTGGGACAAAAAAGTAAGGTTTATATTTAAAAAAATAAATAAATAAATAAATAAAATGAGTTTCTGTTAGGGGGAGCACCTAGGTGCCCCGGGAGCCAACCTATGGTACCTCGTTGAATAAATCATTTGAATGCACGAAACTTTTGAAATCTATGTGTTCAGCGAAATTGCTTTCCTTTCGAGATATTTTTATGTATCCAGATTTTTAAAACACCCTGTATCTACTTACTCTCAAAACACACGGATTTTTTTTTTCTCTCATTCTTTTCCACTTTCACTTTTTAATATTTTTTATCATTTCTCCCTTTATTTCAATTTTCAAAATCCGTGCAACCTTTCATATTGACAATCTACTGAAAAACATATTAATTAATTAATTTATAGACAAAATTTTTAACATTTATTTTTCCTTAAATTTTGATTATATCTTGGTTTACAATTTATACGATCTTATGTAAACTTTTCAAGTGTCATTTTTGTGAAAGATCATTATGCAATTTCAATTAAATTCTAAACTTTTGACGATTCTTAGAATAAATATATTGCCTTTTCAATATTTTTTTCATGATATTATGTTCTTGTTTGGAATTCAAAAATATTAAGAATATATTTAACAATTTAATTATCCTTCTATTTATCGACATAAGTATCTCCTAACTCAGATGCAAAACAGGAAATCATTTAAAAAGATAACTTACTGAGTTGCTAATTTTAAAATTATTATGAAAATATAATTACGTATAGTAACGCATTTTTAATATAATTCCCCTTATTAGCTATATGACAATTTTTCCTGAATCAAAGCGTTTCTAAAGTCAACAGTACTAAGGTGTTTCTTCTCTAAATCGAAATTTCTATAATATGTTTACTTTAAAAAAAATTTTTAGATAGCATTTAGTTCAAATAATATCTCTTTACAAAGTTTACTTCAAACAACTGACATCATAAAAGATGAAAGAAACACCAGATAAAGGTTTCAACTTGGCATTTCTTTTTCTTGGCAGTGAAATTGTAAATAGAATAATGTGTAGTAACAACCAATAAAAATACTATCTTAAATTTCTTTGACTTTTCACAATCGCAAAATGATTCAAGTTGAAAAAATCACAAGATAAGACGGTTACAGCCAGCTTGAAAATATCACATGATTTTTTCAGAAATACGCTTAAATGCTGTCTAAATGCTCAAAAACGAAATCTTGTTTTGATATTTGACGGAAAAAAATATAGATTTTTGCAGACAAAGAAAAGTGGAGAGAAAACGTTTAATTTTTGTTCTAAAAGTATATCCTAGTAAGGAAAACTGAAATAAAATACAGAATGAGAATATAGGAAAAATAAATAGGGAAGAATCATATTGAGTATGAGTTGTAGCATTTAAAAATTAATAATAATAAAGAGTATTAGGAATGTATAAGACAATTTTTCTTAGTCTTAAGGTTACTTTTAAATAAATATTTATATTTATACATGCATTAGTTCAATAAAATGAGACTAAATAAGCAATTTAAGGTTGATATTTTTTAATCTTTAAAAAAAAACTATTCTTTTCAAAAAATAAACAATCTTAATAAAAATCTAGCATGGCACATACAGTCGGTAACAAAAGTATCCGAACACTAACAAAAATTCCTATATAAAAAATGTAGAGTTAATACTGTTTTGTTAAATAAATCCTTGTCGAATCGTGTTATTAGACTGACTAAGAACATGATTCGACAAGGATTTATTTAACAAAACATTATTAACTCTACTTTTTTTATATAGGACTATTTGCTAGTGTTCGGATACTTTTATTACCGACTGTACACTTACTCTCCATTTGAATGCAATAAAGAAAAATCACAGATTAAGCTGTAAGAAAACAAGTTTTGTGTTTGAGCGTAGTTTAAAACAGTTAAAAATTGTTTTAGAAACAGTTTTATTTGACATATATTTCCGTGTTCGTGTGACTACCACAGTCCTGAACCCCGATTAAATATGGTTCCTACATCCATACAAAATTAAAGTTGTTACAAAATTAAAAAAATTATTTAAAATTATTTAGAAGTGTTTCAACCACACCACTTTTTGAAACTTACCAATTTTGGTCAAACTTTTTAAGCGGTAACCTCACGTGATCTTCAAAATATCCAGTTTGAATTGACTGCAATTATCTGTTAATTTATGCTAATAAGACATATATACACCGATCAATCGCTAAAAACTTTGTTTTCGTATTCATGGAAATTTAAAATGAATAATTATAGCAAGAAATCAACCTTGAAATTTGGAATTCGCAGTATACTTTGTTTGTTGTATGGATATGATAAAGTAATTATTTTTCCTAAGCAGCTTTCCTAGACATAAAATAAAGCACTTCCATAAATTACATTCAATGGGAAAAAATGTATTCATCTAATTTTGTGGAACCAATATTGTCAATAAGTATATCCGAACAACACATAGACTACTTAAATTTAGTGCAGGATGAAAAATGCCTAACACAATTTTAATTGTACTTCTAGCAATTTTTAAATATATCCCTAATATTTCCAAATTTGTTAGTGTAAGCCTATAAATGAATGGTGAAGGATTTTCATATGCTAAACTTGCTTTTAAAGAAATTAAAAAATATATGTTCATTTCATTTTCTCGGTGCAACATAAAAGTATTAAGCTATATCTATACCAGAAATTTCAACCATAGACGTAATGCATTTGATATCTCTTGGATGTCCCTGTACACGAACCATTGATATCAATCGAAATTTTCAGATAACAACTCCATATAATATATATTTAGAATACCGCGTTTGGACTTCCAGCTGATATTTGTTCTTGAGTTATACTGATGACAGATACACACACAGACACACAGACTATCCGCTATAAACCTGATTTGCGGATTCAGATAACTTCAAAACGAGCAAAAACTCCATTTCAAAATTTTTACTTAAAAAACAATACTTTCTATATTACATGGGTAAGAAAAGTAAACAGTGGCAATTAATAAATATGACAGAATAATTTATGAATAAACGTACGAGGGCGAAATCATTCTAAACATATACATTTTTGATTGCCATTTATATTTATTCTGTTCAGAATATGGAAAGATAAGGGGTGATAATGTGAAAGAACAATGGAATATGCAGTGATTAATATCTATCACATTCTTAAGTACATTTAAAAAAAAAAAGTGTCATATGCATGGAGATGTGCGCCTATGACATTCGATGTTCTATACTCTAAACAAACGAAATTTCCCGATCAAACTTTAGCCTTACATTATAGGATGAGTCGTACTTTTAACCCTTTGTATCCAACCGGAACTTTAAAGTCCCATCAAAATAATTCCCCAATATAGCCTAAAATTACCATAGGATTTCATTGGAACTTCAAAGTCCGTAAAGTTTAAGCTTTCCCTATAGCTAAGCTATAGTTTAATCTAATTTAATACGAGATGTTTCTCATGCAGCATAGAAATATAATAAAAAAATTTCAAACTATTTTTCCAAAAATAAGGTAATTTGGGATATAAAGGGTTAAGTAAATTAACTGTTTGAAATAATTTTATTTTACTTTTCAATGTTTATAATTTGTATTTTAATTAATTACAATTTGTATGTCTTCCAAAATTTTGATATTTTCATTTATTGAAAAGTTATGATTTTTAATGGCAGCAGTGGTTATATTAAACATAAATAAACACCTCTCAGTTACTTTGTTAGATATATTAATTCGTACTCTGCTATTACTCCTATTTAAAAAATTTTTTATATATATTACCTTTGAAATAAATTTATGACTAAATATAAGATTTATTGTTTTATGAAGGGAAAAAATTGGGAATGAAAGGGTTAATACACTTTATGTCTTATAGGAAGTAAAGCGTAAAAAAGTATGATTCACCATAAAATTTACAACTAAAGTTTAGCAGCGAGAGTTTTTCAATTAAACGTTTAGCGATAAACCGATTGGTAATAGGTATAAAATCAAGTACAATTTCATAATCATGTTATCAAACTTAAGAATATTAGAATTAATTTTTAATATGCATAATGCTAATTGCGTCTCAAATTAAATCTAATATAAAATAATACTAATAATTCGTTTGACTCATGTAACGTGACGAACACAACAAGCTAGTTCGCATGGATGGACTCTGCTCAGTACCTCGTCATATGTTTATTTTTACTAATTTCTTCTATAATATAGCCTATGTTAATGTTAAGAGAAATGAATTTGACCGATCGTTCGACACGGTGAAAGACAGAAATGCCTAACCTAATAAGCTACCAACCCTTCAGTTTAATATATTTACCCTATTCTAATTTGTTAATTGACTTTATTAGGGTCAATTTCATATTTTAGTTTTCGGGCTGTTCCATACTATTTTCAGTACAATGATCCCCATGATGCAAGTTTGTGTGAAATATTGCTCTATCCTGCTACATCAATATAATCTTAAATTTCGAATAATACGAAATTTTCAAATTAGAATATTCGTAGCCAGTTATGTTCAAACCAGTGTCATATGACTTTTTAAAAGTAGACTGACATCTTTATAAAGAAACTGTCCCTTAAATAGGCGTTTAAGTGAATTTTTCCCTTATTCTGTTATGTTAAGAAATTCGTAAATTTCGAATAACTAACGAAATTTTAAAGTAGAATGTTCATAGTTAATCATGTGCATTCCATCATCACAACTAATATTTAAAAGCTAGTCTGACAGCTTTACGATAAAAATATTCCTTTTAATGCATATTTAAGCAAGATTTTGCCTTATTCTGCCATGTTAAGAAATTCGTAAATTTTGAATAATCTACGAAATTTTAAAATTAGAATATTCATAGTTTATTATGTTCATTCTAAAATCATAACTGATATTAAAAAGCTAGTCTGACATCTTTACGATAAAAATATTTCTTTTATTTCACGTTGTGAAATTTCGCTCTGTTGTTCCATGTTAAGAAAAAACATACGAGGTTTCTAAAGTAGAATGTTGCAAATCAATAGGGTTCTACCGATTGTCATATGTGACATTTTAAAACTGGTCCGACCTCTTTACAGCCATTTGTTCTTGAGATATCGTGGACACAGACTAACACATTAAAAGACATTCTACAGATAGACACTGTATCCATTTTGTTATTTTCGGATTCTTCACTCGTGAAAACGTTTAAAAAAACTCAACAAAAAATGAAGTCAGAAATTTAAGTTATACAAGAGTAATTTTTTAAGATACAAGCAATAACAATTTTCGCATTATCTCATCCTAGCAATTAATAAGGATTTAATGAGGTTATACTTCAGTGTACTGTTGATACATAGATGTCGAAAAAGGTGTCAGGACTTTAAAAGAAATGTGAAAAAGCATTTATTTTTTATGTCCTTTATATTTTTTCTAAAATTAATGGAGATTCTTGAAGTGATATGTAAAGGAATTATAACATACGTAGATACCGTAAAAAATGCTACTCAAAAGCAGTAAAAGCACTCTAATAAAACCCTTTCTTGAACAAAAACGACTGCATGTAGTGGCTAATGCCATGCAGTTATGAGATAAAAGTGTGGTATATACGCGTATAGTAATCATACGTATATAGTAATAATATAATATGTACGCGTATAAGTAGTATCTATCTTTATAATTACCTTTGATATTTCTTCCATAAATTCGACTTAATCTGCTTTTTAATCTAGTGAAATTTTTAAAATACCATTAGTACAGTCGGTAACAAAAGTATCCGAACACTAGCAAAAATTCCTATATAAAAAAAAGTAGAGTTAATACTGTTTTGTTAAATAAATCCTTGTCGAATCATGTTCTTAGTCAGTCTAAGAACAGGATTAGACAAGGATTTATGTAACAAAACAGCATTAACTCTACATTTTTTACATAGGAATTTTCGCTAGTGTTCGCATACTTTTGTTACCGACTGTAACTAAAGGGATTTGCTATAGCTTAAATATGAACTTCATTTTTTTGCCTCTGAGATTTGCTTCGTCTTAGAACGACCCTATAGCAGTTTCTACTAAAAGTGTTAGCTAGGATATATTAAACCTGATTACAACTATTTCATTACTGTAAAAAAAAAAATAAACTAATAAAAGCCTCTTACTTCTTTGCTGCTTGTCTTTTTTACTATAAATTTCTGAAATAATCAGTTATGTGTGTGTGAAATATATTTTCAGAATATGTTGAATAATATTCAATTTTATAATATTGTAAGAAAAATTTTTCTTTATATTATTTACTTTTTTATCTGTCTTTTCGTACACTTATTAATTATCTGATTATATGTGTGTGCGTGTGTGTGTATTGGTATTGTGTTTTCAGATATTGTAATTTTTGTTTTTTTTCCCTTACAGCCCATTTTTGTTTAAAATGTTGCTTAATATCATTGTTTTTTAAATATTTTTATTTACACTGGATTTTTTCCTGTTTGCTTCTCGGTCCATCTGGTAGTCGATAATTAGCATTCTGGCTTTCAATTACTAGGTACATGGTTCGATTCCTGGTTAAGGTAGGGATGTTCGTAGCCGTTCGGAATAAACCGTAGTTCAAATCTAATAAGCCTTGATGTGCAGAAAATGACCACAGAGTAACACCCTAAAACCAAGACTTTTCGTTTCTCGCTTCCTGCTGTGTTAAAACCTATTTTCTTTTTGTTTATGAATTTTTCCTTCTTTTTTTTCCCTCTGTATGACTACTTGTTTCTCTTTATCAAATCTTTGAAACTTTAGAAATATCTTACTTAAAAAACATTTATACGTTAAAAGCTATGTCAATATTCATTTTTACTTTTATTTAATTATTTTATTACTGTTTGTTTGTTATTTGGTTTTTGATTCTTTAATAATTTTTTTATGTTTATTTTTATTTATGAATTGGCTTAGTTTTCATTATTTTTTCCGTTCGTTTTTCGCTTCTCGCTATCTTTAAACATTTTTATTTCTAATTTATGAACTTTGCAGATTTTTTGCTTTATGATACATTGTGTCTCGTTACCAAACCTTTCAATCTTTTAAAATACGTTTCACAGAAAATATCTATACGCAAAAAAAATACACCCGCATTTATTTACTTCGCTAGTCCTTATGTGTTTTAAGTTCATGCCACCACTCTATATTTTAAGTAAAATAAATAAATAAAAACTAAAGAGATGTTCTGTTCATAAATAAGTTACGTACTACATTTAAAACTTATTGCCTTAATGGCTCTTTAATAATTTTTATAAAACTATAAATTAAAATATATATATATATATATATGTGTGTGTAAAGTTGTAGCAAACTGATCGTTAAATGCTGTTACTGAGAAGCAATGTATAAATATTTGTAAGCAAATTCTATAAACAGCAAAAACTCAAAATAATTATTTCAAATTGAAATAGTTTTAGGGTTCGGGAGAGCTTACCTTGATCCGAAATATCTGTTGCTGTTTATTGCAATTTATGGTGTTGGCTAATATTTTTTTTTCTATGTTATGCTTTTCTTCATTTTCCAACTGAAAATATATATATGTATATTTATTTATTAATCAAACACGTTAAATATAATTAAAATAAAAACTTTGAAATTTCTTAATCTAATATTACTAGAAGATAGAACGTGATTTTAGAAGTCTTTTTTCTTGGTCTCTTTTATAACACAAGCGCGATATTTGTGAAATGTGCAGCGTTTCTTTTTATTATTATTATTATTAATATTATCATCATTAAAAGTACTTAATAATTCTTAGGCTGTTATTCATCAATAACTTCAACTCCCGGTTGAATACAAAAATTTGAAAATCGCATAAAAGAAGCGGGGTGCAAATTTTCAGCAAATTTCGACGGGTTGTTTCCGCCATCTAGCGGTATAGATATTTTCAGCTTTTTTACCTGAAAATAACCAATCAAAGATTATATGAAATCCTTGACGCTAGATGGCAGAAACAGCATGCCAAATTTTACTGGAAAGCTGCACCCTGCTTTTAGATGCTTTTCAAGTTTTTGTGTTGTGGTGAATATATATATATATATATATATATATATATATAGTTAACTTAGTTTTGTAAGATAAATGTCATAGATTAGTTCTCATAAACTTTGCTTAATATGCGGTTTTTTCTTTCTCGTTAGATGTATTTGAAACTGTTTATCTGTGTTTCAGAAATTATATCATACAATCATTAAACTTTCAGTAACAATTTACTTTTTCCTTACTGCCGATTTAATTTAAAAGTAAACGTATATAAAAACTATTTCTGTAACGTATGCAAAAAGTTATTTTTCTACAATTTTTTTCCTGGGATATGCCACAAAAATCAAAATATGCCCTGAATGTATAATGATCAAGTTGAAAAAAATCACATTCATTTTCTAAAGTGAAGAGTAATTTAATGCATTAATAATCAAATGGGATGCTTAAAAAATTCTCTTTTAGTATTTCATAAAAAATGGATGATATTATTCGAAATCTTATGAAGAACATCGTCCTGGTTATGCGTGTCGTTGAATAAAATTATTTTTCTGAAAAAATATTCCATGCTCTTTATATTAAGTAAACGGTGAAAGTATTTCCTCAATTCAATTTTATGCTTCTATAAAAAGCACTCAGTAAAACATCACTGAATTATAATGAGGGTCCATAAGAGGGTTTTTTGGCCTTGTGAAATTCATGTTCCTATTATATGATATGAATGGCTAGACCCTTATATATAGTACACCAGCTATGAAATATGACATAACACTTTCAAAGGAAAAATACCAGGTTGATCACACGTATGAAATTTCTGCATTTATTTATTTTATAACAGATGTACTTTAAGTTTTTATCAGTATTATTTATGCTATTTTAGTAAATATTTGTTCCCCAGATGATCAAATATGCACAATTTTCCATGTTTGGAAAAAATTCCTCCATCTTTAGAATTTGTCCTACATTTCTTATATGAACGCAAGGTTGCAACACTTTTATCTTCATATATAATTTATATCATAGAGTACTTCATAATATATTTCAGTTAGAAAGTGTTGTATCTTTGCGCTCATGTAAAAAAAAAAAAAAAATCAAGTTTCTAAAAATGTGGAAAACTTTTGCCAAAAATGCAAGATTGGGAATCTTTCGGTCCATCAATGAACAAGTACCTGCTAAAATAATATAAATAATATTTATAAAACTTAAAATACATGTACTCTAAAGTAAATAAATAAAAAAAAAATTATTCGTGCGATCAACCTGATATTTCTGCACTAAATGTGTTATGTCATACTTCTTAGCAGTTACAGTTTATGCTGAACTTCTCTAATTAATTAGCAGTAATTTTTATTTATAGTAGTCTAACAATTCATTTGATAAAAGGATAAGGGTAACGTAAGAGAGTTTTTCGGTCCTGCAGAATTTTTTTAATTCTCCACGGCCAGAAAAACTTCTTATGGACTTTCACCATTTTATCTAATGGATCGTATAAAGCATAAAAATTTTATTACTATCAATACGGCCAAAGCAATGTATAGTCACATAAAAAATTGTTTCATACCGTTGCTGCTTTTAAAGAAGAAAAAATGTTATAATTCACAAACAAAAAAAAAAAAATTCTTAAATATGAAATACGCATATAAGTAAAATAAACATATAATTATAAGTAAAAATTATAAGTAAAGAAAGTAAATTTTATAGGCATAAATAAGGTTTTAATAAAAATCTTTACAGCATTCCAAAATATCTTATATATATTTATATATATATATATATCAGGGGTCGATCCAGGTTTTAATTTTTGGGTCCCTTTTTTGTGAAAAACGAAATATTTTTGTGAAATTTTTATTTATTTTTGTGAAATATAAAATATTTTTGTGAAAAAGTAAAATATTGTGTAAAATATTTCGTTTTTACAATCACTTTATGTAATGTTTAATATCAAGTTAATAGTTTCATTGAGCCAAATTAAGGCATTAATTAAAAATAATACTGAAAACATTTAATAAAAGGATCATTTTTATAACAAAATCTTGTGAAGGGACTCATTATATGAATTTGAATTTTGTGAAGGGTCCCTTTTTATGAATTTGAATTTTGTGAAGGGGCCACAAAAGGGACCCAAATTTTGCCTGGATCGACCCCTGTATATATACAAAAATATTTAACCCGGTAGCACTCGCTGGGGTGACTCAGTTACCCCAACAAAGACAATTCATTGGAATAGGTAGCCGGTTTCAAAAAATCGCCAACATGGCGCTCTACTTATCGTGCCGAAAATTACAACCCTCCACAGTATACGTAAGAGAGTGCGAGTTACGTCAAACAGAACACTAAATACATGTGGATTAGACTAGAAAGGGTCTATTAGTGTCGCTCTAGAACTGCATAGTGAGCTATTGGAGACAATATTGATTTTAAGCCTAGGGTTTAAAATACGTATGGAAACAATTTATTATATATACACATACATGTTTTTATTATATATATATATATATAATTTAAACATTATATATAAAATTAAATACACATAATATTATATGTAAATAAGATAACACTTTAACCCATCCCTTAAAGTTAATCACAGACTATCGCTAATATCCCACTGCGCAGTTCTAGTTAGACGTCAAACTCACTCAACCTCATTCTTGATGAAAAAAAGAAAGAAAAGAAAAACTCCTCCAAACGCCATTTTTAAAAATAACTTTTGGGGAAAAATGTTTAAAATCGATTATACACTAATCTCTATAAGTATTAAGGGGTACATACAAATGAAACACTTCCAGTTGCAAAGCCGTTTGCAGGCGTTTCAAATGTATGACTGCAGTCGGCAGCAAAAGTATCCGAGCACTAGCAAAAATTCCTATATGAAAAAAGCACACTTAACACTGTTTTGTTAAATAAATCCTTGTCGAATCATGTTCTTAAACTGATTGAGAACAGGATTCGACAAGGATTTATTTAACAAATCTGCATTAAGTGTACTTTTTTTACATAGGAATTTTCGCTAGTGCTCTGTTACTTTTGCTGCTGACTGTATTTGCAAAAAACTTGCAAAATTTACGTCATCGAAATTGCAAGCGTTCCGTTTGTATGTAACCCATAGTGAGCGTCTTCAATTAACGAAAAAAAATAAAAAAATACTGAATATTTAAATTTAGTTATATTATATTACCTTAAGAGGTCATACCTTCCGTGGAGGATCAAAATTGTGATGGCATGTCTCCGGACCATCTTTAAGGGTACATCCAATTACCCATAGCGCAGTACTAGTGTGACGTTAAAAATCAACCAACTAACTATAGAGCGTCTCCAATTGCCCATTGCGTAGCATAATGCAACGTTAATCCCGCTCAGCGCGGCTCCCTTAATTTGTATTCATTAAAATATCATTAAATTAATTAGACCGGTAGCACTCGCATGGGATGATTGAGTCACCACAACTGCTAAAACTTTTTAGGGGTACATACAAATGAAACACTTCCAGTTGCAAAGCCGTTTGCAAGCGTTCCAAATCTATGACTGCAGTCGGCAGCAAAAGTATCCGAGCACTAGCAAAAATTCCTATGTGAAAAAAGCACACTTAACACTGTTTTGTTAAATAAATCCTTGTCGAATCGTGTGCTTAGACTGACTAAGAACAGGATTCGACAAGGATTTATTTAACAAAACTGAATTAAGTGTACTTTTTTTTTTTTTTACATAGGAATTCTCGCTAGTGCTCGGACACTTTTACTGCCGACTGTATTTGCAAAAAAATTGCAAAATTTACGTCATCGAAATTGCAAGCGTTCCGTTTGTATGTAACCCTAAGAGAGAGAGCGGACGTGCGTTTTATGTCACACTAGTGCTACGCTAAGACAATGGCTACAGTCTAGGACACACCACTTAAGGGTGCATATTTTTTGTATATTTACAGGGTGGGTAGGCAGGCTGCACTAGTCGCACCAGTGCTGCACTATTGGACAATTGGCGACGTACAAGGACTCACTCCTAAGGATGGTCCAGAGACATACCATCAAAATTTTGATCCTCTACGGAGTAGATGGCTCCCTTGCTTCGGTTACATCTTATATTTACCGATAAATGTATGTACATGGGGTTGAGATTATATAGGTTTTAGGTAGCACTAGTGCTACACTATTGACAAATGGCAAGTGTCTAGCATACGCCCCGAAACGTGGTCAGAAGACATCAGTGGCGGCTCGTGAGTGAAGTTTTGGGAGGGCTGCAGGCTAATGACTGAAAACAGTATGTTAACAACGAAAACATTTTCTTTTAATTTGCTCTTGAAGTGTTAACATATTTACTTAGATTGTCGAAATAAGCGAATCAGCCAATTAGGTGAATAAAAGTTCCATTCTTTGTACTTTTTCTAGACGTTTCGATGAAGTACCCCCAATACGAGCCGCCACTGGAAGACATATCATCAAAATTTTGGTCCTCCATGGAGGGGAATGGAGCCTTCATGGTGAAGATAGATTAAATCGGAGAATCATTTTAAATGATAATCATAACAGAACTTCATAAAAAATATTTTCCAATGCACCTATAATATTAAAAATTTATCAAAAGCCATAACTCCGATACAACTTGAAACTTTATTAAGACTTGTAATTCTATTCATAGCATTTTTCTCAAAGCACCAATTCCATTTACTTAACCAGGACCATCCTTATGGGTGAGTCCCAGACTACTTGCCAATTGCCCAAAGCGCAACATTAATGTGACGTAAAACCCAACCAACAAACCGTTTAATATTCCATTTAATATCTTACTTTAAAAAGCAAAACTATTCGAGCTATGTAAACCTTCGTATACAAATTTCGTATGGCAGATCTTCATTTCAAATTACACTTTCATTATTGTTTGCACAAATATGAGGCTTTCGCTAAATCTGTTTGCTCCATGTATTGCTAACAATAATGTAATGATAGGGTCAATGATGAGAAAACGCTGACACAAACTGAGCAGAAGGAACAAAATGAGAGTTTACTATTTTTGGCGAATTAGCACACTTATGGCATCAGGCAGCTGCAACTGAATTCCAACAGTTCGAGGGTTAGCGCGCGCCTTCCACCGGGTTAATATTCAAATGTCCATATGTATTATCTATAGTATAGGCGTGAAAAGCAATGTATTGACAAAAATCATTAAAAATATTACTCTTCAATAATATTTAGTAATATATATATATATATTATTTCATTGAAATGTTTGAAAAAATAAATTATAATTTTGAACTTGTATAGTGGCAATAATCATTTACGTCATTTACCACAAAAATATTATTTTTATTTACATATATATGTGTACATATATATATATATATATATATCCGTGTGTGTGTAATATCTCATGTGTAAAATAAGAAAAGAAAAGTTGAAATTTTTATATTGAATCAAATTCTTTATTGGATATATTTTGTTTTTTTTGAAAAACGGAAGGGAAAATATTGAAGCGAATTTGGACACCACTGTAAAAAGAATTCTCTAATATCTTAGATACTGCAAGCTGTTACATAGTCAAAAGAAACTCTCCAAAATATGCTTAGTAAGAAATTTTAAAATTTAGTATTAAACTGTACTATTTTGTGTTTTAGTGTAACATTAAAATTTTATTTATTTATTTATTTATTATAATTCACACGAATGAAATCCAATAAACCTTACATGTTGGCATATATAAAGTCCATTTTATCCCATTCTTTTGTAAATGAAGATTTTTTTTCACTTTTTGTTACACGATATTAAGACATATTAGAAGAATCAATAAAAAACAAATTGTGACTAGCATTTTTTAAGTTTATTAAGTTTAAAATTTTTTATGTTTATACCTTCCAATAAATCACACGAAATAAAAAGAACGTATCATACAAATTTTTTCTTGGGAAGGGGACGGTAAATTGTCTGCAACATTAACTAAATATTTATTTCCTTGCTCGGGTTATACACTGCTCAAAAAAATTAGGTTAAATTGTAATGTTTGGTTTCCTGCTTCAACTTGAACTTCTTTTTCATTCATGACTGTTAATAGCGTAAATAGTAATAGACAGAACCAGATACTTTAACATATTAACTTTTATTTTAACTTATAGGGGAAAGCAAGGGCTCGGGACCAGGAAGAAATCGTATATAGAAATTAAATATACAATAATGCAATTTAGACTATATCAAAAATTTGTCTCACCACTGTAGCGGATTGCGATATCACCAGCTGTCACTCGGGAGCTTTAACCCTTCATAACGAAGAACTATCGCCCACAGAAACACTTTTTTAGATCGCTTTCTATCGAAAGAACACTCCATAAAAAAAACGCAACAAGTGCTCCGTTAAGCACTCTATTTAAAGTCCTTACATTAAAAAAACGATTCATTTCATTTTATACCAAAATACTTCTCCTGAAACTACTGACATTCAATTCCTACCCACCTTTCGCAATCTACGTAGATCCTGTTCTTAAATTGTCAAACCACCGTCACGCTGCAATACCTAATCTACCAAACACTAGGTAGGTCAAAATAACATATGCTGAACACTCTACACGTTGTATTATTTCCCTGTAAAACGTAGAAGTAATAACGTCTCCATAACTTGAGCTGTGTAAAATAGGGCATTATCGAATTTTAAAAGAAAGAAATCACCAATAACACGAGGTACACAATTTAAGGAACGATACAATGTTCTAATATCGCATCTGCATAGTATTTAGTCGTCAGATTGATATTCTATGTAACATGCCGATCCTTAGTCCACCTAAGCTGATTCCGTTCCAAATCACCTCGTCTGTACCTCGATCGTTCTCAGACAACATGGATTTACTTCTACTGCCACTTTTTCTGTACATACCAAAACATGTTGGAATCCAGATTGAATCCGAAATGTGAGAGGATTTGACCCCCAAAACGTTGCATCAATGTGTTGCTTCAAATTTCAGATGCCAAACATATTCAGGCTATTTGAAGTTTTGAAGTCAAAAGAATACACGCCGTTGGCTTCTGTGCATAGAAACTACCTTAATGAAGCTTATTTCTCATTGTTTGGTCTGACACTCGCCGTTCTATTTCCAAAAGATACTGTGTTGTAACTGAACAACCTTTCTGTTTTTATGAGTTGTGAACAGTAGATATCGGTCATCGGTTGCTGTAGTAGCACGAGAGCGACTTTGCCCTGGTCGACATCTAATAATGTTCCCTGTTTCTTGAAATCGATTTAACAGTTTAGAAATGACACTTCTTAACACACTAAAAAACTCCGATACAATTTTTGTGCCTGTTCGGATTCAATTCTTCAGATAATTTGCCAAACCGTGGATTCCAGTAAATCACGTTGATGAGACATTTTGCAATGAACTTTTCTCAAAAAATCGGTGAAGAGCAGCGTTTTACAACTGACACAGTAATAAAGAAGCTTCTGTAAAATCATGATTTCTGCTCCTAATCCGATATCTAATTTTTGACGTCCTTTTCACGTAGATTTAAATACAAAATTTCTTCTCCTGTTTTTTGTTTTGTTATAGACTATGGGTATTTTGTTTCACGTTCGTTTTTAGCACAAATGTTCATGTAATTTTTTTTTTTGTTTAATTTTTTTAATAATTGTTTTCTCCTATTTTTTTTTAATAACAGCGTACTGCCATGTATCATTCCTATTTGTTAACTCAAATAAAAACTGCATGTATCTATAATGCAAATTATCAAATAGCGACATGGTTGTACAATTTTTATAGCAATAAACACCAAAATGCAATCGGCACAGTTGAGCATAACCATAATCTGACATATCAAATTCACTGTGATTCACTGCAGTAGAAATTTAAATAGAGTTATCAAACATATAAAATATGCGATATAGCAGGGGTAAAGGTCGGACATTATACAAATTAATTAATTGAATAAATATACATTGCGTGTCATAAATATACCTACCCTTGTGTTTTTCATTGAAACCTTAAAATATCAGATATTATGTAAGTATTTTATTAGTAATATTATTTCATTATGAAAGAATAACCTGATTTTTAAATAGAAACAGGAAAAATTTTTACAATATTAAATGAGTGTACAGATATCGAAATCTGAACATTGTGTGCCGTGTCATAACCTACCTACTGTGCTATTTTTTTACAGTTTTCGTGTGCGTAAAAAGCCTATTGCGATTTTTTTTTTCAAGAATGCCACGTGGCAAGGAAGTAACTGAAGTTGAAAAAGCTCAAACTGAATCTTTACGTGCTGCAGGTAAAAGTTATACTTTTATTGCAAACCACCTACATCGTCCAAGGGATGTATTCAAGATTTTGTTACAAAGTGGCGGTCATATGGAATAAAAAGACGAAGTGGTCGCCCTAAAACACTGACTCAACGAGAGGAAAAGCAGATATCTAGAATTGCATCGAATTCAACAAAATCTTCCAGTGAAATTAAAGTAGAGTGCCAATTGCAAGTGAGCAAATCTACCATAATCCGAGCTATACATCGAAATCCTAATTTGAAGAGAAAGAAAATGGCTTCAGCTCCAAAATTAAAGGCGGTACACAAAATTCAGAGACTGGAATTTGCTAAAAATAACATGAGCACAGACTGGAATATGGTTCGTATTTTTCTCTTTTCATTAATCACTTGTATAATATGTACCAAACCCTATATATATAATTTTTATTCTACAGATCATATTTAGCGACGAAAATAATTTAATCTGGATGGACCTGGTGGGTTTAAACACTATTGGAGAGATCTGGGGAAAGAAAAACGTTATTTCTCCAGAAGAATTTTTGGTTGTAGAAGTGTTATGGTATGGGGTGCTTTCTGTAGCTGAGGAACTCTTCCCCTTTCTTTCACTTCATCAAAGATGAACAGCAACGACTTCGTTAGTGTATTAGACATACATTTATTGCCATTTTTAAAAGATTTCGTCGCAAAAAGTACACTTTTTAGCTAGATAATGCAAGCATCCATACTAGTTCCACCACTTCTCAATGGTTTTAAGTCAATCGCATTCAAGTATGAAAATGGCCCGCCTGCTCGCCTGATCTGAATCCAATGGAAGACGTTCGGGGAATACTTGTACGCGAGATATATGCCAATAACAAACAATTTCATTCTACAGACGAACCTAAAGCTGCAATTTTGAATGCCTGGTTCAAAATTGATGCACAAACTACAAGTAACCTTGTGCATAGCCTGAATAATCACATTTTTCAGTTAATCCAGAGAAATGGAAATGTAATTGATTATTAAGGATGTGCTGCTTTTCATATAATCTTTGTTTTCCTTTGGGGTAGGTATATTTTTGACACGCTGCAAACACACGTTTTTCACTTTTTTGTATCTTTTTAATAAAATACATCCGATATTATTCAGGTCAATTGCTTTTATTTACGAGTAATAGCTGTAGAACTTAAAAAAACTAATACCAATTAAAAAGATTTAATTTCAAAATTACGAAACTAAAATTTCAAAAGTAGGTATATTTATGGCACGCACTGTACAAAGGTGCCAATTTTAACGCTTTTTAGCAAAACATTTTAATAGAAATTTTTTATATATTACCGTAACAGATCAAACATGATAAAGGTTTCCGGTATCCAAAAAGCATAAAAGTTGACAACTATGAATATAACTTCTCATAAAAATCATCTTAGTTGAAGTTTTTATTAGTAAGATTAAACGTAATTTTAGCTAAAACGTAGTTATCACTCAAATGGCGCAAAAAAAAAAAAAAAAACCATGCATTATCACAATTTGTTAATCAACATATGTCAAATTCTGATCAAAATTAATTTATGTCAAGTTACAATATAAATCATTATTTTATGGATTTATGTGCATTAGTTTTTAAGTTGTATCACTGTCAACATGAATAGATAGACAGATTTTATTTTAAATTATATGTTTCAGTTTTCTTGTGAATAACAAGAAAGTAAAAAGTCACCTTTATAACTAGAAACACAAACTGTAAATATACGATAGAATTATTATTTTATTTGTTTTTATTTTTATGTGAAACCAGAAATGTAATTAGCACAGAAAAAATATTATTTATTAGAAGATGCATTTAATTAGGATTTAGCCGCTATTACTAAAGAGCTAAATGTAGTTAGTTTTACAGGACACTTTATTTTTATTTATTTATTAATTTATTTTTTATTAGTACATATTTGTTTGTACTGAGAGCACTTCAACCTCTTTTTTACAGTATATTATAAGGTAGAAATAAGAAAATAAAATGTTATAAGATCGAAAATCTACGACGTTTATAAATTATTCTGGATCATGAGATTTAATTAGATATGTAATAGATTAATAATGATATGTAATATAAAAATCACTCTCCTAGCTTTATAAATTAAAGTTGCTTCTTCGTAAAAAGGCTAAAGTATACATAATATATATATATATATATGTATATATTCTTTATTATTGCTTTAAAATTTGACATGCTTTTCAATTACTCATAATACTTTAGATAAAAAAAAAAGATATGGAACAAAAAATTAAATAAAATAAAATCAACGCATGAGATAAAATGAGATATAAAGTTTCCAAGTAAAGAAATTACTTTTCTTGAAATTTGGAATATTTTCTAGGAAAAAGTAAAATTACAAAGCAGGCCATTGTTACTTTAATCAAAATGAATAATGGCAGTTGTTTTCTACACGAAGTAATTTCTTTTGAGATAGATTTTCATTAGGATTTTTTAAACCTTTCTTTTTAACATCATAGCGAATATGACATCTTATACGTAAATCTAATCTATACATTTTAATGAAGAATCGGAAATTTTTTGTCAGATTTATTTTTAAATAATAGTTTCATTTTAATTATTCTGTCATATTATTTATAGAGTGCAATGCATTTTTACTTTCCGAATATATTATGTAAGGAAAGTATTGTAATCATGATTTGAGAAGTGGATTTTGTATCTCGCATAACGCAAAAATGAATAGTTGTAGAATGTTGCAAATTTATATTTGTGACTGCCTAGTGCATTTGAGTTGTCTAGTTACACACCTCTAACATTGGTCTTGAGATGAAGAGATATCTAAGACTTTACATGATTTTTCGTGATGTATGTATGTGGGTGAATGTATGTGTGTTTTTGAATGAATTAAAAGTTATATGTATGTTATAGGTCACCGTAGCACGAACTGTATGATTTTTGGTGAATCTAACACTTATAGTCTTTTTACAGGAACACAAAGAAAAATTCCTTATATGCCTGTAGGCTCAGATTATTTAAAGTGTGATAGTGCCTAAACGCCTTATTCTTGAATGAACTGAAAATTTATATACATGTTATAGGTCACCGTAGCATGTAATGTATAGATTTTGGTAAATTTAGTACGTATAGTACTTTTTCAAAGACAAAGCGAAATATTCTTTAACATTTTAGCCTATCGGCTGAAATTATTTAAGGTGCGATAGCGTCTAAATGCCTTATCCGATTGAACTGAAAATTTATATACGTGCTATAGGTTACCGTCTCATGTAATGTATAGATTTTGGTGAATTTAGTACGTATAGTATTTTTACAAGGACAAAACGAAATATTCTTTATCATTTTGCCTATCCGCTGAAGTTATTTATAACGCGATAGCATCTAAATGCCTTATCCGATTGAACTGAAAATTTACATGCGTGGTATAGGTCCCTGTCGCACAACTGTATAGATTTTGGTGAATATAGCACTTATAGTTCTTTTACAAGGACACAAAAACAGATTTTTAATCTGTCTATAGATTTAAATTGTTTGAAGCGCACTAGCGCCTAAATTCTACATTCGATAGAAATTGGTAGGCACGTTATAGATTATTATTGCAAGAAACATACAGATTTACATAAATGTAGGACTTGCATAGTTTTTTTAAAGTTCGCTTTTGTATAATGTTGAATTGTTAAACAGATTAGAAAAAACAGATAAATATTTGATATTGCAAGCTTACCATTTATAGTTCTTTTACATGGACTCACAAAAGAATTTGAATATATTACTTTCCATTAAACAACGCAATATTTAGAGAGAAATACAAAAAATCTCTACTATAATTTTCTCTTTTGTTTATTTAACGACAGCTCTTATTTTAAATTATTTAAAAACCGTTAATAACGTAATGTTCGAAAAGTCGAATGGAGTCACTCCAGATAATTTTAATATCATTTAATGGCTCAGCACATTTGTTATAAGTAACAATTAATAAGCAAGAAAGCAACAATAATACAATATCCACCAAGTTAATGTATAAAATGGTAAAATAAAGTTTAATCTGGAAAGCAACATCCTCGTTTTATTGTGAAGCGATTGTATGGTGCAGCGTGCTCGGATTCATAATGATGTAAGTCAACTGTAGTGTAGCCCCATTTCTTAAGACAAGCAGTGATGACGGGTCCAAAGGTTTGGAGGGGTGCCAAATTGACCGACAGATTGGGATTTGGGCATTCGGTGCTCCCTTCCAGACATTCGGTGCTCCCTTATCGCTTATTTTCTCTCAACGACCTCTATTTTAAAACTGGACTTTCTCAGTACGCACTTGCCCAGAGGCCCCCATGGTAGCGAGAAATGTGGTTAAAGAATACTGAGCGAGTGCATACTCAGCAGTGTTGCCAATTGTAAGAGTTTGTCCCTACGTGTAGGGACTTTTAGTAGTTATCTTCAGCATATAAAAACGGAATTTGAATTTTTAGGGACATCTTGGAAGTATTTTTGTAGGATATTTTACAGAATTTTTTTCCTTTTTCACAATGTAGGAACTTTTATCATCAATGTAGGAACATTTTGAGCTGTCCTAAGAGACATTAAATATTTAAGTTGGTAACACTGTTAGTTGTCTCGGAGCTCTCAGAGATCAAGGACGGGCGATTTCGTAAACCTCTCTTTTGTCTCTTGTACAATTCGTGATGTGCATTTTGTGTAAAATTTGATAAGTCTGTAGCTGAAAGTTTTCCAGTATTTCAAGATGATTCATAGTATCTAGGCATTCGGGAATCAGTGTTTATCATAAAGGCAAGTCTGCAGACTACACAAATCGTTTTTGGAAGGCCGTGAAGAGGTCGACGACAAAGTGTTGGCAGCTTGAAAATACTGCTGGCAAAGATGTATAGTCTCAGAAAGACAATATTTAAAAGAATAATAATAATAATATACAAGTAATGTTTTATTATGTTTTATTATTCTTATTATTATGAATATATATAGATATATATATATATATATATATTAATACTTCTAGAATTGGTGACATTACTCTTCTTTCTATGAAACACTTATGTTTGTAGGGGGGAAAAAAGTAGCTATTAAGATTAAAACTATTAAAATCTGTAGATTACAATTTCAGTTTCCAATTGCTTTAATTTTTTTTAATAAAATTTTTGCTTTTATTTTGTTAATACTAAAACTACTACTTTGTTAAACTAAAAAAAAAAAATTATTGGAATTTTATAATTTGGTAAAGCAAGTTTTAATAGTAGTATTTCTCTCATAGGTTAATACAGGATTCTACAATTCTACCCTCCTTCCTCCCAAGATAAATCTTTTCAATTGTACTTTACAAAATTCTTCAGGGCAGATAAATGTTTCAAACTGGGAAATATCCAAATTCAGTGACAGTTAAAGTGTAAGTAAAATACAGTAAACTCAGACAATTACCTTGTAGAGGATGCAATAAGCTCAAATATTTGAGCTTATTATATCTATTGTATTTATTAGAAATACAATAGATATATATTTTCAATTATTCTATTGTGTCTCTTGAAAATTTGTTTCCTCTACAAGCAAGAATATAAAAACTTTCAAGAGATTGAAAATTTATATTTTCAAGAAATATAATTTTCTTTTTCTGTAGTTTAACGTGTATATTCTAGAAAAATACATATAACTATTGAATCGATTATTCTAATATCTGATGCAAAAAGCTAAGAGATTTGCGTTATTGTCTAAACTCATTGTATCTATTAGAATAAGATACAATAGGCTCAGACAAGTTCAGAAAATTGTATGTCTGAGCTTCATATACATCTGGGTTTAGATAGAAATTTTAAACAACGATTGCTGCTTTGTAAACTTATAATTAAAAGTATTATAAATACATAAAAAGTATTTTTTTTAACGTAGCTTTTTTTATAACTACAAAATTCAAAATTTAAATTCAACATTCAGTACTATATAAATGAACCTGAATAACTTTTAGAGTATATTAGACAGTGTGACTTAAAGAAATTTTCCTTCTAAGTTTTATAATTTCTAAAAGAAAATTAGAACAGTGGGGGGAAAAACGGATATTTTTGACGCATGGTTCAGATAAAAGTTAAATTCAGCTTAAGTTGATTTTTCTTTCTTAGTAACAAACAATAACAAAAACAAAATAAATTAAGCAAGCAAAACAATTAAGTAAAGTATTTTTAACTAGCGGATCTGCAGATCAAGAGCCTCAACGTCTTATTTGCATCACACATTACTCAACAGATCATTTGTATTTATTCCTTTTTATATAATACTAGCAGGCTTTGCCCGCTTCGCTGGTCATTATATAGAAAATACCATATCCTTAATAAAAAAAAATAATAATAAAATGATTGAAATCAGTCAAAATCTAAGTTAAAGTTCTCGATACCTTCGATAGCAGTTTTCCCACTCGCCACACTGCACAAAATCCCTTTATAATGTATGTTGCATACACATATCTAGCCCACATATTAAAAAATCGGGATTCTAAGATTATTTGAAGCAAAGTTATGTTTTAAAACGTGTTTTTTAGTCCCCCCCGGCCCGCTCTTAACTGAATACATGTCCCCCCCCCACAGTTACTCTTATAAGCGTGTTTTCGCCTCCCCCCCGCCTTTAAAGGCGGGAAGGGTGAAAATTTGTAAAATCCCATTACTGTGCGTGTTGGAAAAGCATAAACAACCCACATATACAAATTAATCTTACTGAGATAATTTGAAGCAAAGTTATTCTTGGAAACGGGTTTATATTCCCCCCCCCCGAAGGGAAAAGGGGGGACTTTCGCAAAACCCCATTACAGTGGGTGTCAGACATACGTAAGTAAGCCACTCACTAAAATTTGTAAACTCAGGTCCTATAGATTTTCCCGGATGAATTTAGCGCTAAAAGAGGGGCTCAAATTTGCCCCCTCGTAACTCCCCCCACCAAAAAAAAATCGAATATCACAAAAAACCAAACATGATGTTTTGGAAATATCCTCAAGAAGACTCTTGACGATTTTCTATATCTTTGTGCTGTTATTGGAACAGTTTTACTCGAAAACCCGTATTTTGCTAAATTTGCCTCCGAAGATAGTTTATACCCCCTCCCCCCCCCCTCTTAAAAATCCAAAACTCCAATCGCAGAAAATGATTTTTTTGCACTCAGTTCTAGTCTCTCTCTTTGCAATTTCTCCACCCTGAAGCTATTTGGAGCCGAATTATGCTTATAAGGGAGGTTTTGCCTTCTGCCCCCCCCCAGGGGGAGCGGGTGGGATATTTTGCAAAATCCCGCCTTAATGGGCGTCAGGGTCCTAAAACCAACGTGCTCACCAAAATTTGCGAGTCTATCTCCCATAGAATTGCCACGGCTGTGTTGACTTTTATTCCCCACCACGCCCCCAAAGGGGTAAAGGGGGGCTTTCACAAAATCCCGTTACAATGGGTTTTGGACACACGTAAATAAGCCACACAAATTTGCCCCTTTGTAACTCCCCCTCAAAATCGAAAATCGGAAAAAATCAAAAATGAGTTTTTGGAAGTACCTTCAAGAAGACGTTTGGCTTTTTTTTTTTTATATCTTTGAGCTATTACTGCTAGAATTTTACTCGAAAATCCATATATTGCTAAATTTCCCCCTCAAAATCCTTTTTACCCCCTCTCCCCCCTTAAAAATCCAAAATTCCAAAATCGCAGAAACTGATTTTTTTGTACTTAAGTCTAGTCTCCCCATCTGCAATTTTTCATCGTGAAGTAATTTGGAGCCGAGTTATGCTTATAAAGATGTTTTTGCCTCTTGCGCATCCGAAAATCATTTTCACCCCTTTTCCCCCTTAAAAATCCAAAATTCCAAAATCGTAGAAAATGATTTTTTTTGTATTCAAGTCTAGTCTTCCCATCTGCAATTTCTTCCTCGTGAAGCAATTTGGAGCCAAGTTTTGCTTATAAAGGTGTTTTTGCCTTCTGCACCTCCGAAAATCATTTTCACCCCTTTCACCCCTTAAAAATCAAAAATTCCAAAATCGCAGAAAACGATTTTTTCGTATTCAAGTCTAGTCTCCCCATCTGCAATTTCTTCACTGTGAAGTAATTTGGTGCCGAGTTGTACTTATAAATGTGTTTTTGCCTAATGCGCCCCCGAAAATCTCATTTTTACCCCTACCCCCCTTAAAAATCCAAAATTCCAAAATCGCAGAAAATGATTTTTTTCTATTCAAGTCTAGTCTCCCCATCTGCAATTTCTTCACCGTGAAGCAATTTGGAGCCGAGTTATGCTTATAAAGGTGGTTTTTGCCTTCTGCCCCCCCGGGGGGGAACGGGGGGTATTTCGCAAAATCCCGTCTTAGTGAGCATCAGGGTTCTAAAATCAACCTGCTCACTAAAAATTGTGACTCTATCTCCCATAGGATCGCCACAACCGTGTTGAGTCAGTGAGTGAATCAGTGAGTTTACTCTTTTATATATATAGATATATATATATAGATTGATAGATTGACTCGTTACACAAACAAATGCATTTCTGAGGGAGTTTCATCCCACTCAACACCCCTCCCTGTATCTCTCTTTCTATATTTATCCGCATATATATATTATTAGTAACTGATAGTCTTGCATTAATTCCTTCTAACGCATAAATACTTGCACCAAATTTCATACAAAATGATTGCATAACATATCGGAATTATTTTGTGTAACCTTGTAAATTAATTATCAATTCTATGCCCGCAATTTTTTACAGAAAAACGTGCTTTTAAACATTCTAATAACATTTGCTGATATTTAATTGGGTGTAACCATGTTCAAATACAAGAAATTTTAGAAATACCATCTATAGACCTTAGTGGCACAAAATTTCTTTGGGTGGTTCTGTAAATAAATTGGTATATCCATACCCTTTTTTTAAAAAAAAAAGAAAACATTCTTTTAAGCATTTTATGATGGATGCTAATTCCATTTTGTCGAATGCATCATAAACGCGTTAAAATGAATTTCAATAATACTCATAGGTTCTAATGTCACGAAATTCTTCTGCGTGTCTCTGCGAATGAACTATAAACATTGTATACACCAGTAAAAACTATTCAACCTATTCTACGTTTTTCACGAATAATGGTTCAAAATTTGACATAATTCGGATAATTACGTGACATTGTAGAAACACTTTTGTAAGGTCCTGTACATTAATTATGAAGCCTAAGCACACACATTTTCTGCAGAAAACATGAGCTTAAGCATCTCAGTAATGTACGCTAATTTCATTTCGTTGGATGCAGAGTAACGATGTTAAAATACGTTTAAGCAAAATTCACGCCATAGGCCGTAATGATAAGAAAAACTTTGCCGTGTCCCTGTACACAATCCATAATCAATATAGACATAAAAAATCATACAGCTATTTTTATACAGAGTCTGAACGTGTGCAGCAATTTGAAAGTCAATCGGCAATTTTTTGCGGCTGCTATTGCGGTACATACAAATTCTGTGCATAGGCCGTAATGATAAGAAAAACTTTGTAGTGTCCCTGTACACGAACTACAAATGGAATATACACCTAAAACTATACAACTAATTCTGTGTGACTCAAGAACATGTGTACCGAACTGTAAGTCAATAGAGTGATATTTGCGGCCGCTATCGCGACAGACAGACGAACAGACAAACAACCAAACACGCAAACGGAACCTAAAATCTTTTTGAGTCTCAACAGGGAAGCCTCCACTAACGTTTCGGCAATAACAAAATTAAAATACATAAAATTGTTTCTTTTTTTTTTTTTTTTTTTTTTTTTTTAATGCAAATTTAATTTTCAACGTCGTCGTAAAAAATTATAACATATATTTTAAATATCTGACAGTAGGTCTGTTTTAAATTTTATTTATTTTATTTATTTATTTATTTATTTTTATAGCATCTGTAAGTTTTTTTTTTTTTTTTTTTTTTTTTAGTATTTCCCTGAATTGTACAACGATTTTCCTCCAAATACATCCACTTCACCGTATGCTAAAGCAATATCTAAAATCTAAAATATGTAATAGTATTTGTACACTTAAACTTACGCAACTTAAAATATGGCATTTAAAAATAAATAATACTGCTCGGCATGAAAATTGCTTCTGACACCATTTAAGCATATTCTTATGTAAAATGACCTCCTGAATCCGAATATGACATCCATTTTACCCTATCACCCACCGTTTTAAAGGAACGGCCCTCTATTTTTATCATTTTTTGTGATTTTATGGCTATAAATTTGATTTTTAGGAGAGGGGAGGATTATTTTAATAGTTAAATATTTTCTGAGGGGCTACAGAGTTGGAAAATTCTAAAACATGGACATTTGCGACAAGGAAAAAATTTGGGGGGGGGGGGGATTTGGCACTGAAATTATGTATTGCATCTCTTATATTTTTTAATCTGTTATTAATGTTATTTTTTAAACTTTATATATATATATATATATATTTATATATTAGGTGTTAAATTAATTCTTTTTCATTCTTCAAATCAAATTCATGGTCATAAAATTATCGAACAGGGAAAAAAATTGAGGGAGGGGTGGTGTGTCTAGAAAACGGTGGGTCACTGGGCAAAATGGGAGTCATATTCGGATTCGGGAGGTCATTTTACATACGAATCAGCAAAAATGGTGTCAGAACTCGATTTGTTTTTTTTATTTTATTTATTTATTTTTTATTTTTATTTATTTTTTTATTTTTATTTATTTTTTTTCCAGAGCAGTGTAAATTGCCAAGGATCTTTTACGTTGACCAGTACCGTAGAAAGTCGTAGTCCGATCTCTAGGAAAATTTAAATTTAAACTTTAGTTGGGTGCCACATAACGAAGAATGCATTGTTCGAGTGGGTAGCGTGGTAGAGTGTAACACACGTCCAACTTCCATTGTGCTAGATATTTTGAAAGGTTACTATCCGATTGTTACAAATTTTACATTTTTACTTGCTTGATTGTTACATAACGAAGATTGAATTGTTTAATGAGGGAGAATAATACCAAGTATTTTAGTTATGGTACAATCGTTACGAAATTTTTAATTTTGACTTGGTAGGGTGTTGCATAACGAAGACTTCACCGTTTGAAGGGGAAACGTCTGAGCTCCCGTGAATTTAGTTTTTAGTCCGTTTTAAAAACGTGATATATTGAAAAAAATTAACTTAAATAATTAGTATTTAATTCTGTATGTTTAATAATATGGATTCTTTTAAATTATTACTATTGTACTATTTTATTTTTAAAAATATTCTAATATTTTCCTTAGATTTATTTTTCAGTTTTAATTTATTGTTTAATTATATGAATTCCTTTAAAATAAAATATTATATTGTAATATATCCGTTAAAAAACTTTAATATTCTTCTTAAATTTACCTTTTATTTAAAATTTATTATTTGATAAATATTCCTTCTCCAATATTTAACAATCTATGTTCTAGGCTAGAACAGGGGTGCAGAATATGTCCGAACGTGCGAACGATGTTCGGGGGAAATTCTGGCTGTCTGGGGAAATTTTGAATAATTATTATCTTAGAATAAAATAAAAATGAAAACGGAAGTAAGAAAAAATTACTGAAAAAACAAATTTTCGAATATTAAACTACAAATTAACAGCTGTATT